>OMMV01107669.1:0-11882 GCA_900302635.1 Chatrabus melanurus
TCAGGCAGCTGAAAACAGAGGGTGCCAAGGAGCAGGAGGAGGAAGTATCATGAAAGACCAGGCCCCTCCATGGGATGTACCATCGGCAGATAGAGGAAGAGGCTGACATCAAGAAATCTTACCAGTGGCTAGAAAGGGCCGGCCTAAAGGACAGCACAGAGGCTCTGATCATGGTAGCACAAGAACAGGCCCTACGCACCAGATCCATAGAGGCAGGAGTCTACCACAGCCACCAGGACCCAAGCTGCAGACTGTGCACATGTGCCCCGGAGACAGTCCAGCACATAGTAGCAGGATGCAAGATGCAAGCTGGGACAGCGTACACTGAGAGGCACAACCAAGTGGCGGGGATAGTGTACAGGCACATCTGTGGTGTCTAATCCATAATATGGATTAGAAGTCCCCAAGTCCCAATGGGAGACACCTCCGAATGTGGTTGAGAACATCAGGGCTAAGATCCTGTGGGACTTCAAATTCCAGACAGACAAGCAGCTGCTGGCCAACCAACCAGACATAGTGGTGGCAATATAGAAAAAAGCGGTTTACTTAATTTAAAATAAATAAATAAATTAAAAAAAAACATGAAGGAGCAGCTTGAATTGAAGGTGTGTTTTTTCTTAATGCATGGCAGAGATGTTAAATTGTCAAACATGCACATTGAATTGTCTTCAATGTGCATACAATGTGCTCTGTTCAAGTGCAATATCTAGGAAAACACAAGTATTGGATCGGGACTCTGTATCAGCAGATACTCAGTATTAAATTACTCGGACTGAGGGCACCAAGCCTGATTGGGACATCCCTTATTAAATCTCCAAAGAACACATAATTTAGACTTGTGTTGTGATCACGGGTCAATCCATAACATCACCGCCATTTTGATTAACTTCGGGTCTGTTCGGCCCGTCACTTCTGCCCGCTTTGGTAATGTTCGTAAGATTGTCAGAGTGCATGTGGACGCGAGTCTAAGTCTAGATTTAGTTATTTAAAGTCATTCTAAATGTGGATATGCTCCACCCCTGTGCTCATTAAAATAAGAAGCATAAAAGGTAAGGCAGGAATAAATGTTACTAAACTAATTGTGCACAACAACCAAAAGCACCAAATCAACATAAGCATATGGAAATCTAAGGCACGCACTCCTATATGGTGGGCTGTATGATGGAAAAGAATTAGCCAGGCTAATATTACTACAAAATGAAATCCATTTAGAGTGCCAGATCGCAGGAAATGGCTTCATTTTAAAATAGTTTTGCAAAAATTTCTGGGGGGAATCCTCCCAGGTGCACTAGACAAAAAGCAGGACAAGTACAACCTGCCAGACAGGAAAGTGGCACAAAATGCTTAATGTCAAGGCCAGAAAACGGTCCGAATAAAAGAGCAAGAATGAGCCACTGAAGGGAAATATGTCAGTGTAGGATGCTGTGACAGCGTACTGTCTTGTTGCTGATGGAATGACTGCAACATTTTACTGCTACTCGAAGTGACACCACATGGACACCCCCGGCCAGCAGTTATTCAAGTAGCATTAATATTAGATCAGCAGAACAGCACACAAATGCAAAAGAATAAACTTAGAGATGAGGAAAGAGTGGTGTGGTTGAGAATGAAGGATGTGGGCCATGTGTGTTTTTCAGCCCACGCAGACACATGCGGCTGATGACATACAAACACGTCTGTCATAAGGATAAGGACAACTCTTTTCGCCCTCAGGCCATCATTTGTCCACAGACATGTTTGATAAATTCCTCCGTTTCACAACAACATCAACAGTAGGCTGGTTAACATGTGGAACATAAGCGGCACAAATCCAGAGAGAATTCTGTCACGCTGCCTCCGTCGACAGCAAAGGCTGCCAGAATGAAAGTGAAGCATGCTGGCACCACAAAGATTCCAGATGAATCACTCTCTCCACACATTAACACAGAGGAACCTGTGTGAATCATGTTAGCTTTTAGAACATCTCATTCATTTGGTTTTCAAAGCCATGAAACTGGGACTGCTTAAAATAGGTGTTGAATCCACCTTGGGTTACTCGCATTTTGGGCCTTATTCACAAATGGTTCATGTTTTTCTCTTAAATTTATTCATAAAATCTGAATGAGGCAAACAGAAAATCTTACTTCTAACTCGTGACCTGTGCTTAGACCCCTGATGTGTTCTCACATGCAAAATCAACTTTAACTTCATGAAATTTGAATATTTTTAATCCTATTTGCAGTCAACCTGCCCTCTTCCTGTCTATAGTACTTTGTGTAAAATTTATGTATCTGTCTAATGATAATATCTAAATGAACATGCATGAATAATAACTACCACGAGAGGAAAATACCAAATGACACAGAGGGAAAATGACCAGAATTATCAAGGGAGGGAAATACTAAATAACATGGAGGGGAAATTACCAGAAATTACTCAGAATGACTATAAAAATTGGCCAGAAAAGCAAAACTGGACCATAGCCAAAAATGTGGCTCGTGACACTTCACACCTACATCTCATTCCACCTGTGTCATGGTGGCTGACAGCTCGGTCCTGACAAAGGACTCTGCTGTATTCCTGTTCATCCAATCTTCTCCTCTCCAGGTCTCTGTCCTCCTCTCCCCTGCTCACAATAGTGATATAGACTACGTAACACTTATATGAAATTCTAGTTTCTCATCTTTTAAGAAATTTGAAAGTAATGAAAAAGAGAGACACACCTTAAAAAGAAGACTTGAAAGTTCAGCTACAGTTTGCCAGAAGGCACATGCTATCCTCAATTTGATTTATTTTAATAATCTACTTTCGGCTTCGCCCAATTTCAATTTGGGGTCTCCACAGCAGATCCCACATGTATCTGCATGTAGTTTTACGCTGGATGCCCTTCCTGACTCAACTCCACATTACATGGCGAATGGGCTGGCGTGTTCTCGAACCGGGAACCTTCTGCTTTGAAAGTGATCGCACTAACCGCTAGGCCACCACACTGCCTCTAATTTTTTGTATAAAAATCCTTCTCTGCTCCACCCCACCATGATGTTGTGGAACTGGTGATGCAAAATGCAAAATTTGCACCAAGCATAATTTCTCCAATCACAGCCAGAGAAACCTATAACTTCGTCAGAGTTGTCATGGGTGTCTTGTTGGCTTTATTCACTAGTCTCCTTCTTGTACCATTACACAGTTTTTGAGAACTGCCTACTTGACACAAGTTTACCACACAGTCCCATACTGTTTGTATTAATAATAAAAATATAATAAGCCAATTAAAATCATGTGAAATCACTTCCAAAAAACAGTTACTGCACATAAAATTGTGTGTGAGCCAGCAATCAATCAAAGTTTTTATTGCGCCAAATTGATTGACATCCAAATTAATTAATACTTCAAGTTCTTCAAATCGCTGACTGACGATCTCGCCAGCCTTCAAACGAATATGAAATTGGTGAATAACTGGCCACCACATCGAGGGCTTGATGCATTTTGATGCGTCATTGACGGATGTCGTGGCCGTAACAACAACCCTGCTTCTGCGATTTTGCAGGTTGGCGAGTCAGGGCACCTGGTGAGGTGGACAAGAACTATTGATGTCACCAGGAAGTGGCCTTTCAAGAGGGGAAAATAATACAATTTTGCTTTAATTTGGGTGGCTACTGGCCGTGTTGGAGAGGTGGCCATTGGCGAGGGGTAGTTTTTATTGAAAATCTGTCCATGCCAGAAAAAGTGGCCGCAAAATGCGGGTGGCTGTTGGCGAGGGGGGCCGTCAGAGAGAGAGAGGGACCACTGTAATCCAAATGGATGAAAACTTTAAATGCAATTAAAATGCATAAATCTTATGAATAGGCCTACTTTTTTTTTGAGTGTGCAGAAGTAAGCAACATGTCATCATTAAGGTAACGTGATATGTCCCATTCATACCATTTTGAATCCTTGCAGCCAGTCACTATCCAAGTGACACCATTTACCTCTGTGAGGGTTCAGAGGTCAGGGCTTAGGGGGGACATTGGGATTGGCCGTTGGACTCTCCCTGGATGGGATGCCAGTCCATCTCAGGTTACTTCCCCAGCCAAGGCCAGTACCCATTTACAGCTGGGTGTACAACTGAGACAATACAAGTGAAGTGTTTTCTCCAAGGACACAGACAGGTAGCCTAATGGACACAACTGGAATTGAACCCCAGTCTATATATTAGTAGTCCAATTCCTATCCCACAGAGCCACCAGCTCTGCAAACATCGAGCTTATAAAGTGAGCAGAAAATATATAATCTAATAAAATTAAACACGTGTTGTACATGATAAATAGCCATTCAGTGCATAAGTGGTGTACAGACCGTGTGTTTAAGGAAAATGCTGAAGCACTCTGTGTGCTGTCAGGGCCTGGAAGCTGCTGGCATCACTATGTTAATGTAAATCATTTCAACATTAATTTGCTTTAGATCTCAAAAGCAGAACTGTAACTGAAAATTCACGCATGTTGCACAGAAGCACTTATGCTAAAGTCGCCAGAGGAGGACTTTGGAACATAACAAGCCCCTATAAAAATGTCAGATGGATGTTTGCAGTGGAGAACATGGAGGCATGTGCTCCGAAGTGTGACAGAACAGTTCTGAGAACATGTTAGTATCACTACACTGTTTAACAATTAAATCAAATGATACAAAACGATGCTGCAAGGTTGCAAAAAATAAGTGAAACTAAATTTTATGAAGTGAATTGTTTTACTCCACACCCCATAACTTGTGCTAAGGAAATCATGTTGTCTTTGTATTTCACTAGAAAATTATTTTAAAAAAGTGATGAAAATGTAGAAAATGCTGATTGTGTTATATTTTGTTTTATTTATTCTGACAATTCAGTTTTATTTTCCACAAACCTTAATAATGTGTTCTTAATTCAATTTCAATTCAGTTTATTCATACAGTGCCAAATCACAATGGTATGTCGAGCAGGTAGCTCAGCGGATAAGGAGCTGGCCTGTCAATATGTACACCTGCTTAGGCCACCTGTTTGTGTCCTTGGACAAGACACTTAATCTGCATTGTCCCAGTCTACCCAGCTGTAAATAGCATGAAGCAGATGAGAGTCTATGACTCGGAGTCATAGACTCTCATCTGCTTCATGCTACAGAATCTGGAGATAAGCACCTCTGGGCCTATATAGGTCTTCTTCAAATCACAACTCGTGCCAATGTACTACATATGAGTAAGCACATCATTAACAAGACACTGAAATACTGCTGTGTTGTTAGTTAAACCAAAAGGCATTACCAGATATTCATAATGTCCACCAAGTGTGTTGCACGTGATTTTTCACTCAGCTCTCTCCCTTATCCTAACCAGACGGTAAGTTTGCTTAAGCCTAATTTGGTGAAGATGGTGGTGTTCTGTAGCAACTCAAAGGCTGAAGAAAGGAGGGGTAGGGGATACCTGTTCTTCACCATGATCTCATTGAGACCACGGTAGTCTATACAGGGACGAAGAGACTTGTCCTTTTTCTCTACAAAGAAGAAACCTCCAGCTGCAGGTGATAACAAGGGCCTGATACCTGCTGCCAACCACTTCTGGATGTTAGTGTTCATTGCTTGGAGTTTGGGACTGGACAACGATTATAATCTTCCCTTTGGAGGAGATGAGCTCGAAAGTTGTTAGGATGTCAGTTTTCTATTCCTTTTTGTCTTCTGCTGTGTTCCCCTACCCCCGCGTGTCTGTATTCATTTGTGTCTTGTTTCCCTTTGAGTCTAGGCTGGGCGTGGCTGACCTACTTCTCAGTCTCTGCACACACCTGCAGCCCATCATCCACTCATGTACAGTTTAAAAGACCGGCTCATTCATCCATTCTCTGCTAGTTTGTTGTCGACCCTGTGTGGTACTTTTTGGCTCCAGTGGTTTTTTGACTCTCTATTTACAGTGATTTGTGTGGAACTTGTGGACTGGAACTCACTTTGTTTTTTCTCCTGTGTTTTCAGCCAGCCGCGCCCAGCCTCATCTGCCGTTTGCCCACAGAAGTAGATCGATAGCACAGTCGTCCTGATGGTGAGATGGTAATGAAGTGGTGCGACTCTTACTGAAGACTTCATTAACATCATGATATTCCACAGGAACCCCTGTAATGTCTGGATGAGGAGCTGTGGACTGACTGCTAGCAACTGGAAGACTTGGAGAGTTTATTATTAGCAAAACAGGTAGCTTCACACTGAGGCCCCAATCCCATGACCTGCCATGAAGCCCAAGCTATCTGTGAGTTATGTTTTTGTTTTTTTCCAGCTGTGGGAACTCCAGTACAACACGATTTTGTGGAAAGTCAGTGATGTGAAGCTGAAGAGGTTCAGCATGGTTACCTGGCAATGTGAGAAGCAGGGGTGTGGTCTTGTGAGTCACCAGTGCCACCAGTCATCAATCCAGAGCATTGCTTTGTAGGGGTTCCCAGAGGGTCTCGAGTGGGATTTGAGGGCGAGGGCTCGATCAAAAAAAAAGTCAGAGTCAATAAGCATACCCAAGTCTAACGGCCTGGAGGATGACTACACTGTGGCAGGGACAAGAGGACAGTGAATGGAAGGCAGAGTAGAGACACAATTCATCAGATGATTGTCCTTCACATAAGATATGGACCTGAAGGGGCAGTTGGTGATAAAATCCCCTGCCCATCTGCATTGGCTTGTCCCGTGAGACAGGGGGCGCTGTGGTCAGCTCACTCTGTGGAACCGGCTGTGAAGTGTCTTGTTGTGGTAACGCAGTGTGTCTCCAATGACGAGCTGCAATTATTTCCCTCTCTGCTTGTCACTCATGAAGGTGCTGATCAATTTTTGTGGCCAGAGCCATGACACCATCAAACTCATCAGGAAGATCCAGCGTGGTGAGGTGATCCTTGATAAATTCAGAAAAGGCATTCAGAAATATGTCTCTGAAGAAAGTCATGTTCCATCTGCTGTCTGCAGAAAGAGTACAGAACTGGATGGTGTAGTCCAGGATATGGCCTTCTCTTTCCTTGACAGGAGACCTCACGCAGCTAATCAACCAGGGGTGCCATACTCGCATGGCCGTGGAGAATCCCTCTGCAGTCTGGCATATGGGAGCCTGCCTATCCCATTCTGCCATGGCCCACTCCTGGGTCTTTCCAGTGAAGTGTGTAATGATGAAGGTGACTCAGGAAGCTTCGGAGGGGTACGAGCTCACCTGGAGAGTGAAGGTCATAGAGCAAAACAGTTCAGATGCATGATAAGAAAAAGCTCTGTGACCTGCTGAATTCATCTTAACCTTTGAAACACACAGTAGTCGAACTTCAGGTTGGCACGGCGAAAAAGCATGGCAGACTGATAGATCGCTCTCCCACCTACCCAGATTATTTCCCCAGATTCAACTGCTTTAACATACTAGAATAGTCGCTATAATATGGAAGGGGACATACAGAGAAAAACTACAGGTACAACAACCTCAAGACCTGATAAAAATGAGAAAACCATGGAGTGTGACAACGAAGCTAAAGCTAACTCACCTAGCCTGGACGGATTTGAACATACGGAAGCTAATTTCCTAACTAGCATCCACAAGGAGATTAAGGCAATCTGTTTGGATGTAAAAATTGAGTTGATCACATTTCGTCCAACGTTGAGAGAGGACGTGAAGAAGGAGCTGGCCGAATTAAGGGACGAGATTAACCAGACCCTGAAGGATATCAGCAGGGACCTTAACAACACAATGACGTGGGTCGAGGAGTGCAACATTGACCTGGAAAACACACTCCAACAAATGAAGCAGGCACAAGTATACTTGTGTACACTCCATATTGTCGTGCTTGACAAAGGTTTCCTGAAGTAATCCCTTGCCCATGTGGTTAAATCAGCTATTGATGAATGATGGTCAAAGAATAAGTCAAAGTAATCACAGTCAAAGTTGTTTGTACTTAGTAGCCCACACATCCATCTTCCTGAGATCCCATCTGTCCTTTGCCATCCACTCATCCATCCTTCTCAGATCCTGTCTGTCCCTGTTTCCCATATGGCCATCCCCTTGTCATCCTGTTTCTCCTCTGTTGGCTGCATGGCTATTCCCTGTCATTTTGTCTGCCCTCTGTTGGCCATGTGGCCAATTCTTTGTTGTTTTGTGCATTTTCTGTTGGCTGTTCTTTTGTTGGTCCTCTTATGGGCCCCTCCACTTGCCCCGTCTGTTGTTTTAGTGTGCCTCTGTTTTGGTGTCTTTTGGTGTTCCTTCTTTTTGTTTCTGCCCACTGTCCAGTCCCCTCTACTTGCCCTGTCTGTGTTCTTGTGTTTCTACCTGCCTTCTGAGCTCCTCTACTCTCCCTGCTCCTGCTCCTGGTTCTGATCCCTCGTGGTGTGTTGTATTTTTTCTTATTTGTTTTTGAGTGTCCGGTGCTGCACTTTGGGGAGGGGAGTACTGTCATGAACCTGATGTCTTATAAGTATTTCCAGCTTTGGTTAACTTATAGTCTTCTTTGTTCTGGTTAATATTTCTAAGTGTCTATTTAGTGTTGCTTTATTTCTAAAGTGTCTCGTGTTGGCTTATTTGTGTGTCAGCTAAAGTTCACTTCCAGTTTTAATTTGACATGGTCTTCCTTTGTCTTTAAATTTGCTTTCTTTCTGTTTGTCCTCGCACCTGTATCTCATTTTCGTTGATCGCCCCTTAATCTATTTAAACCCTGCTTTTGTGTTTCCCCTTTGCTGGAATGTCAGTTGTTTTCCTTCGTGTGCCATAGTGGGTTATATTCTCTGAGTTTGATCTCCAGTTGCCAACCTATGCTTTCTCCTTGTGTTTTCTGAGCCTGCCTGCTTCTTATTGGAGTGTGTACCGGATATGATCTCAGTCTTTCGACTCTCTGCCTGTTCCCCCACAGACACCTCTGTTGTTTCGTTGACCTCCTGTGTATGACCCTGGACTGTACCTGGCTGGGATTAAAGAACTTGTTTGATTTCACCCTGCCTGTTTTCTGCATTGGGGTCATATCTGTACACAAATTCTGAGATGCTCATTGAACACTGTCTGCATTTGATAAACTATATACAGTGTATTCCTACAGTAAAACTCTTGAAGACACAGCTTGGTGCTGCTGTTTTGCTGAAGTCTGTGCAAGTTCTGGAAGTGCCCTGTACCTAGTGCTGGTGCTGGCTGTGTGGACTGTGTGAACTAGGCTGAGTCTCCTCAGGAACTGCACATAGTCCACTGTTGCTCTGATACTCTCATCCACCTACAGCATCGACACACCCAAAGAAAAGTATAAAGAACACAGTGACGACAGTCCAGAAGACAATGGTCATGGCCGTGCAGGAAATAGCATCCTGTTCTTATACCTACTCCAAACTTTCCAAACATTTCACTATCTGCATCTATGATAATGACACACATAATGCTGTCTCCATGGAGACAGTCACAGCAGTGTAGTGATGTGCATGGCTGCCGTCAGGTGGATTGAGCAGTAATTTTCAGGCCACAGCTGCTTGGGGAATAAAGTCGGTGCTGTACTCTGGAACAGGGCATGCCTGGGGAACGTAGCCACACTGATTTTGTTCTGACCTTGTGCTTTTTTTTAAACACACATTAAGAGAACTAGTTTGCACTCACATACACATTCAAGCAGTCTACAGACAAATAGCTGGCACACAGTCATACACAGAGGTGCACACGTATACCTATTTTAGTGGCTCATAATCAAAGTACAGTCCCTGCTGCCCTGCCCTACATCCTTCCATAGTGTAATCCAGTGCAGCGGTCCCCAGCGGAGCTCTTGGCATTGAGGCTTATTATAGGCACAACACTATCCAATTATCACTGCCATCAGCAACCACACAGTGGAACACATCAGCCCCCACCACAGGGGCCTGTGGGGGGTTCGCCATCCTCTATATACCTGTGCCATTGACCTTGAAGGTCAGAGGTCAGTGCCTCATGGTATGAAGGGCAAACAGCTTAAAAAGGAGCTCTCTCGGAATTTGGTCAAAATTATCTCAAAATATAAATATATTTACATATTATTATTATTACTATATTATTCACTATTATTATTGTCCAAGCAATTGCACACATGTTGTCTTCACTATTTATCATCATTCCCCCTAAAACTTTATCCTTCCAGATTAGATTATATTTTCATGGCTATTTGTTGTCGGGGGGGTTTTCTTGACTACCAGGCCAATTTTCATTAAACCTGCTGGAGGGGAAAAGCATGGGCCAAGGACATTAAATTTGAGAGGAGATCTGGATCAAGAGGCAGATCCATATCCCTTATCTTCTTTGTTTGGCTTTGTGAGGTAGGTGCATTGATCTTTATGGGGGGAAAGAATCAACCATGTTTATCGTGTTATTTATGAATGTGTAGGACACATTGTGTGAATCCAGATTAAAGTTTTTATCCATGGGGGGCTTTTTCTCTTAAAGGATTGATCTTTATTCAGTCACTGTAGGCAGCACAGTTCTTGATGAAGTGACAGCTGTCATAGCTAATCGTGTGCGGATCGAGCAGTGAGAGATGAAAATGTGCTGAGCAGGAGTCCTCCAGCCTCACCATGAAGAAGTTCATTTGCAGCAGATGAAGATGAAATGTCTTTTCCAAGGACATGGACAGGTAGCCTGAAACACACATCGGGAATCAAACCCTGGTCTATATATATATATATGGGTATAGCGGTTTTGTTTGTTTGCTTTGTTTTAGTTATATTTTGAACAGAGGACAATGAGATGTTGCAGTATTTAAGAACAATTAAAATCAATTCTAATCACACTGACTAAACAAAAGAGCATGAGAACCAAGACCGCTTAGCTGATGGAGGAGATGATTGTCTTACTGGCTTCTTGATTTAATCACGACATTTGTTCAAAGCCACCCTGGAAGAAAAGAGTTGGTTTTACCTTTAAAACGTTCCTGTTTGGGCTGCTTTACATTTTTAAGTTGACTGAGCTTGAAAAGATCATTTTTCAGTAACATGATCGATCCATGATTCATGCATGAAGTGCACAGCTGGTGGATTGGTGTTGGTCTGATAGTGGCCAAAATTACTCGGCCGGATATCAGAAATAAAAATTTGATCCGAGGAGAGTCTTCTATTGCACATCTGTGTGATGTTGTGGTTTATGTACAACCCCAAATCAGAATAAGTTGGGATGTATGAAAAATGCAAATTTAAAAAAACTGCAGTGATTCTTAAATTTACTTTGACTTCTATTTCACTGCAGACAGTATGAACCCAAGATATTTCATGTTTTGTGTGGTCAACTTCATTTCATTTGTAAAAAATATACATCCATTCCTGCATTTCAGGCTTTCAACACTTGACAAAAAAGTTGGGACGGGGGCAATTTACGGCTAGTAATGAGATAAAAAAATTAAATAATGATATTTCAAACAGGTGATGTCAACAGGTGATTGTAATCATGACTTGGTACAAAAGCAGTATCCACAAAGCGCTGCGTCTTTGAGGAGCAAAGATGGGCAAAGGATCTCTAGTTTGTCAACAAATGTGTGAGAAAATTATTGAACAAAAAATCAGACGGGATTTACATATTTCTCCCTCCACGGTGCATAACATCATTAAATGTTTCAAGGAATCTGGAGGAATTTCAGTGGGTAAAGGGCAAGGGCGCAAGCCTATGCTGAACACCTGTGATCTCTGATCAACTCAGACAGCAAGAACCGTCATTCATCCATAGCTGATATAACCACATGGTCAAGGGATTACTTTGGGGAACCTTTGACAAGCACTACAATACAGACTTACATTCACAAATGCCACTTAAAACTTTACTGTGCAAAAAAAAAAAGAAGCCTTATGTTAACCTTGTCCAGAAGCTGTGTAGACTTCTCTGAGCTCGGAGGCATCCGGGTTGGACCATCACACAGTGGAAATGTGTATTGTGGTCAAACAATCAGTATTCTAGATTCTTTTTTTTTTTTG
>OMMV01107688.1:1510-13913 GCA_900302635.1 Chatrabus melanurus
GGACCAATGATACGGCGGGAATGTTTGGTCTGTGTCAATATAATTTGTAGTTTTTGGAATACCGTGTTCACAGACCAACAAACAAACACAACAGCCCCTCCCTCAGCAGCCATCACAAACCAGATGTTATTAATTAAAAAAATTAAATAAGATTTAAAAAAAACAACTTTATTCTGTGCTCATAGGTTCAGTCGGCTCCACAGTAATAAATTGTTCAGAGGTCGAACCCTCCACACAGGCACCTCCTGACAGACCTGAACCCTCCCACCCTGTTATTTCCTCCTCAGCTGAGCCCACGCTGCTCCTCCTCTCCTCCTCCTGACCACTCATCTCCTTCTAACCTCCTCAGGTCCCGTCGGCTCCAGTTCTTCATCTTATTCTTTTACGCCTAATTCTACATACAGAACATCATCAGTGATAATTAACACAAATTAAAGTTATAAAACAACCGATGTTCAACTTTTGGCCAAAAAACTGTTCATGATTTACCTCAAAAACACAACAGGACGACTTTAACGGCTTTTTCAAAATCTTTTTAAACGTTTTGGTCCAAAATACAAGTTCGTCACTGGAATGAGTTTTCAAAGTTGCGCATCGTTCACAGAAAGACATCCAGGAACATTTTGTTCCCGTTTATAAAGCAAGAGCAAAAGTTGTAAAGAACAAAAGTTCTCTATTCTAACACTGAAACACCAACGTCAAAGCGGAACCGTGACCCATTCCTGGAATAAAGCCTGAGACGATTAACTTAAAAATGGAGATAAAAAAGTGCCAGAATTTGTTTAATTTTTACAATCTGTATCTTCTTAAAATCTTAAAATCAATACGAGGAAGCGAACGCGCTCAAACCTGTTTTTTTGGAGGCGGCGTAGGAGCTCTGAGGAGGTCCAGGGTTTTGGATCTGCTGAACGCTCGATTACGAGCACCATTTTCTGATTAGGAATCTTAAAACGTGGCTCATCTGGATCAGGCAAATCAATAAAACAATCAATAACTGAACGATTTCATGTAAAGAGCAGGTGGTCTGAACAGTTTTTTTCCCCCCCAGCATCTTCCCAGAATCCTGCTTTGTTCCAGAAAGATAATTCACCATAATTAGCATTCCTGCCATACTTCCCAGGCTCCGTTAGCTTCAGATTAGCATTCTGATCGTAGTTCTGGCGGAGCGATTCCTCGCCGACAGCTGCTGTCGCCACCAACTGACCAACTTTAATCTCCTGTTTTCCAGCTTCTCTTCTTGTCACAGATCTTCTCCTCCACAGCGTCTTCTTCTCTGCCTCATCATTCCATCCAGTGCTGATACAAAACAAAACCAAAAAAAAAGAAAACCAGCAAGTCTTCAGCATGCATGCTGTGATTAAACTAAAACATATTTTGAGATAATTATTGGTTTTAGAGTTTTTGTTTTGCAACCGGTTAATGATCAGAACAAACAAACTACATTTACCAAATATCAGAGAAACCTGCCGGTCAAATCGTACGCTTCCTGTTCATAATGATTAAACATCATACCAATAAAATCCAGCATCATCAGCTGTTTGTCGGTGTGACCAGCCGAGACGAAAAGCTTCAGCTCTGCACTCGACCGAGTGATTCTGACTGTGATACTGATTTTAAAAGGCCGGTGTGATTCTGGTTATATTCAGCTTTCAAACGTCTCATTCTATTACTAGAACTTGTGACAGAAATTTCTCACAGTAGCAATTTGTATCAAAAATAATCACGATCAAAACGTGACGTTTCACAGTTGGATTCAGTTTTTCCTGCAAACTGTGCGAGTTCAGATTTTCAGTTTTAAAACCCGTCTCTTCTTTTTGGAATCTGTGTTTTTTTTTTTCCAGTTTTCTCTCTCTTTCTTCACCCTGCTGGCTTCGTGGGGCCGCGGTGATGTTTTTCGGTGGACAGTGACTCCTTTATCCCTCTGTGATACACAAAGAGGGCCCTTACAGCCGGGGGCCCCCTCCTTCACACTGACGGCTGTGAGGCTGCGGGACAACGTGAGCACGTGTGTTAGGACCGAAAACCTTTTGGATCCTGTGACTCAAACCCTTTAAAGGCACAAACAAATATGTGCTAACGTTTAGCCTAGCCCAAAAAGGACTTTTAATGTTGGCGAAGAGCCTTATAAGAATTCTGGTAATATCAACAAAGCTGCATTCACATTCTAGGGCACTCTTAGTGCCGGTCACAAGTCTGGATAAACGGGGAAGATTGTAATAGGAAGGGCTTCCTGCGTAAAACCAAATCAAACACCGTATTCCTTCGTTTAAGCACAGATCCTAATTAGCGCACATGGGGTCTTTGTGGAGCCTCTGGGGAGGGGTCGCTGGTGCTATTTCCAGCATCCGTGACCATTTCTGGATTAAAACATGCCACCCGGATTGCCTGGATTCACACCATTCACAGCAATAGTTGGCATCAAAACATCATCTTAACGGATAGAAACCAACCTTTTGTGATGTTTTACTTCAGTTTCAGAAGACTTGGGACGGTTCCTCAGCCATTGCTGAGTCCATGTCGTAAATCTCCAGGGTTTCATTGCATGCATGAAGCCTTGCTTCATTTCCTGTCAAAACGAGGCCCGCATGCACATCCAAGAAAACGTGCATTTAAAAGAAAGATTTCTAAGTACCCTATGTTCAATAAAAACAATTTATTTAGCACACAGTGCGCTTAAACGAAGGAATACGGTATGTCAGATTTCCATACCAGGTTGATCGAGGCCCAGGTCAACAAAAACCTCCGTCCGCATTGCTGGCCCACAGGATACTGGTAGAAATCATGCTACTCCTGAGCAAAGGAGGAGAAGGAGAGGAGGAAGGGTAGAAATATGGAGGTGAAAGTCGGAACACTGAATGTTGGCATTATGACTGGTAAAGGGACAGAGTTGGCTGATATGATGGAGAGGGAAGGTGGACATACTGTGTGTTCAAGAGAACAAGTGGGAGGAGAGTAAGACCAGGAGCATCCAAGGTGGGTTCAAACTGCTCTACCATGGGGTGGTTGGTAGGAGAAATGGTGTATGAGTAATCCTAAAAGAAGAGTATATTAAAAGTGTATTGTTAGCGAACAAATGTCATCAGTGCATATGCCCCACAAGTGGAGTGTGAGATGGAAGAGAAAGAAGATTTCTGGAGTGAGTTGGATGAAGTGGTAGAAAGTGGAAGAAAGAATGGTCATTGGAATGGGATCAGACAGGAATGTACATGGACTTTGATATTTTCTCGGGTTGTAATGGTACACGTAATTGTGCAGGCCTTTTGCTTCAGTACAAGGTGTACCGAACGAATACAGTGATTGCATGTGCAGAACTTTTTTCTGCGTGTGGAACTCTTCTTTGTAAGTCTCGCAAACTTTAGCAACAGATCGCATGTTGTTATTTCAGCCCATGTGCACAGTGTGGTCTCTGCTGTTTGGAAACACTACGGTTCCATCCATCCATCCATTTTCTAAACCCGCTTATTCCAGTTAAGGGTCACAAGGGGCTGGGGCCTATCCCAGCGGCGATTGGGCAAGAGGCGGGGTTCACGCTGGACAGGCTGCCAGTCTATCACAGGGCCAACACACACATACACAGACAAACTAATTCACACTCTCACTCACACCTATGGTCAATTTAGAGTCACCAATCCACCTAACCTGCACGTCTTTGGAAGTGGGACGAAGCCGGAGCACCCGGAGGGAACCCACGCAAACGCAGGGGAGAACATGGAAACTCCACACAGAAAGGACCAGGTTGGAAGTGAACCTGTGACCTTTCCGCTGTGAGGCAACAGTTCTAACCACTAAGTCACTGTGGTGCCCACTACGGTTCCTCATTTAATAATTATGATGAAGGACAAAGACGTGGATCGGACGACAGCTATATGCCGATGTTATTCATCTGCGGTCGGGCGTGTAGCTGATGTCAAACTGATTATACATCAGTAGTACAAGAAAAAAGGTGAGTGCAGTACAAACCCAGGTCACCGATCAGATGGGACTCTGAGAATGGGTCCTTTCATGTGGCTCCTCATTCATGAGGTGGGGATGCTGGGAGAAACGTGGCAGTCGTTAATGTTTTGGGCACGTGAATCTCTCAGTGAGAACTTTTGTCCACATGACAGAGATTAGGAGACCGCATGGTCTTGGGTTTCACCTCGTCTCCTTCCTCTTTTCTCCCAAATGTTTGCCTTACTAATGATGAGGAAGAGGAGGAGAGGAAGAGCGCAGGAAGGCAGACACATGCTGCTGTGTTCCCGTCAGAACATCACACGTGTCCGGTGCGGAGGGTAAGTGAACGCCTCGCCTGCCTGCAAGCGTGGACGGTGGCAGGAAAAGGGAGCAGCGACACTGTGCAGAAGTGAATTATAAGAAATATGAAACATTTAGCCAAAAAAAAAAAAAAAAGTCAACTTATTCATTATTTTATACAATTTGAGTCATAAATTATGAGGATTTGCAAAAACTTCTCAGTGTAGGGTCACCATATGTTTCAAATCAGGTCTTGGCCTTTTCCAATTGGGTGAGCGGCAGCGAGCCCTAACTCGTGTGTTGAATGGGGAATTTGTATGTTTGTATGTTTGTTTGTTTGTTTGTTTGCACGGTGGCCAAATACTACTGCGCTCACGGCAAGACACACCGGCAGCCTCACGATTGGCTGACCAAGCCGGTAACGAGGCGCTTTCTAAGTACTTTGTACGACTGCTTTTCAATAAAGCAAACCTGAAATGAGCGGCGTTAGTATTATTTTTGTGTTGCTCACGATACGGGCTGCTCGCATTAACACGCTAATGCTGCTCAACGACGTGGCCAGCTGTACGATAATTCAACCCTGTACGGTGAACATCGCGATTTATTTGGACGGCACAAAAACGTCTATGGTTTCATATTACGCTCCGTGCTTTGGCGGTTTTGCGTTCCGTTTTGAAAAACGCTCTCGTTTTGCTGTGTGATCCCAGCAGCAGTCAGTGTGCGTCACCGTGGCTCCAGAGCGCCGCTGACGTCACAGCAGGTTAAGCAGTTAAACTCTGTTAAAACCTTCAACGACACTGATTTAAAAACAAACAAAAAAAGCTTTCAACATGGTTTGTGACCATGACCGCTGAGAAACATTGAGAAATTAATGGTTTATTTCACTGAAAAGTTTTTTCCTGTTATTAATAAACCCTGACATGTCTGTGGCTGTCTGTATGGTGTCAGTGACGAACCTGAAATCAGACGACCCAATCAGAGGATGAAGAAATTCTTCAGATCACGTCCAGCCTGGTGAGAAGTGATGATTTTTTTTTTTTTTTTAGAATGAAAAGAGTTTTAATTTAGCGGTCTGGGATTAAGGTTGGAACACGAGAGCCGTTTTATTTTTCTCTTGACTGCAAAATGAATAAGTCAAAAGTTAACTTGCAAAGATCAAACACGCAGGAAGAAGAAAGAAGTGAACAGAAAGACAGACAGTTTAAATAAGTGGACCAACAGACCGGGAGGCATCCAAAGGTTTCAATTCTGATTTATTCTCAAACATGTAGTACAGTCCGTTTTTTTTTTTGTTTTTTTAATTCCAATTAGGTCTTTGTGATGTCATAAGAGGTAAAGGCTATGAGATAAAAGGCAAACCTCCGTAAATGATGAAGAAACTGAAAAAGAGGGAAAAATTCTCAATCAGATTTAGGTCACTAGTAAATTTTACTGAACTCTTCTTTGACCCAATCTGTCCACAAAATGCCATCAACAGACAGGAGCAATCCCATAACCTCCACCTCCTCTGTGGGTTGATGGAGGTGAATTAAAGCCACTCAGGCAGCATATAATACGACTTCAGAAAATTCTCAGGCTATCTGATCAATAACTCACTCCAGCGGTCTTTTGGCTTCAGCCAAAGTTGAGTTACTCCAGGGGTCAAACACTACAAATTTTTTTTTTAAATTTAGATTTAGAATTATTGATAAATGCTTTGTCTCATAATGTTAAAGAAACTTAAGTTAAAATGTTTGAGGCAGATTCTGCAGTAGGTGGCAGTAATGCACCTTTTACGCTGGTTGCCAACCACGGTTAAACAAGTAGAAGAAGAAGAAAAATAATCTTTTGTAATCTCACTCAAATTTTCAGTCTTGTTTGACAACGTTTGTACTAATCCCACTGTTTGTTTTTACTTCTTTAGTTTCCTTTCAAATGGTGTATTGTTGTCGACTATAGTAAGTTTTTTTCCCATCTCGCTGACTGTTTATATGTTCCGTGTTGTTCAAGAAAGCTTTTAAAACAAACAAACAAAACAAAACAAAAAACCTTGTCCCCACACCTTCCCCCTCCCCACGCGATTGGGGCGTGGTTTCAGTGGCTTGAGCCAGCAGAGAGAGGTGTGGAAAATGGCTCATTTTTACACGATTTTGAAACCTAATTTTATCTACTTAGCGATATTTTTAATAATTAAAATTCGGCTAAGTGGTTAAATAACATGTTTTTCTGTGGTTTGACGTTTTCAAAACACAAATTGGATTTCACTTTACAGGCACTTTAAAGTTATGTAACAAAGTGCTGTTCACGCGCACACACATACACACAAAGCTCCCAGTGACGCTCAGATTGCACGACGCCTTCTGTCCTTTCACACAGATTTGACTTAAATGTCTGCAGACAAAAAAAAAAAACCCTTCCTCTCTCACTGCGTCATTCACGCTACACGAGCTGCCACAGCGACACATCGTATAAATGTCTCTGTGAGCCCGGCAGAGATCATTCGAGGTGTTTGTTCACCGTGGTAACAACAATATAATTCATACACTTCATTTAAAGGCGAATACTGGCCAAAGAAAACACGTTCCATACTTCACGGGTCTCTGCAGGGAGATTTTTGTAAAAAAATTTTATGCCTTTCTTGCCTGTGCTCACCACCTCTGGAGGTGTTGGTGAGTCTGTGTTTTTGCTCATTGGCACTTTGGAAATGCAGGAGGACTTGCACTATTGGCAACATGTAAATCCAACTTTGCTGATTCAAAGTGTCACTAAAATCAAAGGGAGAATAAAGAATCTGGAAAAAAAAGACAGACGATAATGAGTATTACTGTAAAAAACATTTTTGTGGCTAAAATCTCACGAAGGACTTAATTTATGCAACAAATAATCTAATGTGTTTACACTTTTATTGTGATGTGAAGTTTGTGTCGATGGAAAACACTTTTAAAAACATAGAAAAGGAAACGGGGACCCAGGAATCTTTATTTTAGTTACAAAGAGATGATGTTTTAATGATCACATTAACTCGAAAGACTTCTCACATTTTCTGATTGGACATCTGACGTCCCGATGCAAAAACACTGTGTTCTAGATCCATTAAACGTTTTGGAAGAGCAGCAACAAAAAAAAAAAAGGCAACAAGCCAAATGACAGAGGAGGGTGGAGGTTATGTGATCATTCTGTCTGTTTGTGCAAAACATATCGCAAAAATTTATCAACAGATTTTGACGATAATTTGGGGGTAGATGGCGTTTGGACGTTTAAAAGTTAAACATTTTCATTTTAGTTCGTTCTTTAACCTTTGCCTCTTTGTTCAAAAAAGGTCACATTGTGCACAATCAGCTCTTTTGTTTGAAGTTTTGTGTGGAAAAAAAGTCCCACAATTCTCTCTGTGCAGGTAGACAGTCCAACGCTTGAAGGAAATCTTAATCCAGCATCACATGGGACGACACGACAGGACGCGACACGTCACGCATGTTTGTGTCGTGCACTGCCAGCACATGTGCGCAGTGATCCAGATTACGTGCACAAACCTGCGAATTGATACGAGATGGTGATCTGGGTTTTGAGTCTGGGTAGACAACATGAAAATCAACCAGACTGAGGGGTTAAGGCGCATACCATATGCCACAGAATGCGGTCTGCAGCGTCCCCGGGTTCGAATCCCGGCCTGAGCGCCTTTGCTGTGGTGTCTCTCCCTGTCTTTGATTCACTGTCTCTACAATAAAGGCTGAAAAATGCCTTCATAAAAAAAAAACCTTTGTTCTTCACCGTTGGCGTAAACTATGACAACACCACTAACAAAAAAAGTGTCGGATCACCCGTGGATTTCCAGACTACAGACATTACAGACGACTAATGGGTGAGTTGGAAAAGGAGAATATTCCAAACTACAAGAACTTGATAAATTGTTCTCGGGCGTCTTCTGTTTCCATGTGAAAAAGGTGAGCTACTCTGCAGTTTTAAACATTCCCAAAACTCCACCACTGCACTTGAATGCTTTGATATGGTGTCGGGAAGACTGGATTCTACTGACACACACACCGAAAAACTCCATTCTTGACTGGATCTCCTATCGGATGGCTTTATTTTGTGTAGCTTTGTCCCACGTGACGCCGGCTTTAGACTGCGGAGGCATATGTCACCAGTCAGTATGGACTCCTCCTCCTTGCTGTGTGAGACCCGCCCACTGAGCTGGTCTGCACTCTCCAAAAGGAAAGGGGGCGTGGTCAGCAGGAGCCCCTTTCTATTTAAAGGAACAGGTTCTTTGTTGAAGACCTTAAAGGGAAATTAGCCGCTAAAGGGCGCCTTCACTTTAGGTGTGCCGTCATGTTGTCCATCGTAATATATAGTTCATGGAACAATTTAATGGAACGCGGTGAAAAGGTGTGGCCAATGCTGGAGTAGATACTATCACATTTAAAATTTGATCCAGATAAAAAAGGGGCTGCACCAGGAAATCTGAGGACTTTTATTTGTTGCAAAATGCCACGTTGACAGAAGTATGAGCTGCAGTTTGAGTCCTCATATTTCACTAAGAAATTTAAGTTGATGTGCAAAGAAACTTGACAAAACGGCACAAGAAAGCCTGAATCAACAACTACTGTCGAGCATCATAGCGTCCGTTCAGAAAATCGTGTGCTGTGAAGGTGGTGAAGATAACTGAGTGTATAAAGTTGTTGGTTTGTTGTTGTTGTTGGTAGTCAGTGATCAACAATCACTGATTTGGAACCAGGACTGTAAAGCCAGACGACGGACAAAGTTAATATCAAGTTACTTCAAAGGCTTCACACTTTAAGTCCCAAGTCATCTCCCAACCTATGTCCTACAAGCTGACTTGGGACCAGAGACCTCCGCCCTAAGGCGTGTCATCTCAGTCCAAGCTCCCCACTGTCCTGACCTCCACCTGACGATCAGGTTTGGACCGTGTGTCCCGCTCACCTGACGGCTAACTCTGCATGAACAGGTGGAAGTTGGCTCTGGTGAACTCCTGATGGATGGACTCTAACAGGACATCGTCGCTCTGCCCTCCTTCCAGCCCTCCTCCTCTCTTTCCTCCTCCTCCTCCTCCCCATGCAGGAGGAGGTGGCTGGAGCTCAGGGGTGTAGGTGAAGCTGAAGGACGTGCGATAAATCAAGCCGTCCAATCGAACGAGAGACAGCGGGACGGTGAGAACGCGACGTAAACAGCGCCACCCCTCACTGAAGGCGGAGATGTCCGGGACGACGCAGAGCAGAGATTTGGGAGACCTGAGAGGGAGGAGAGGAAATGAAAGAAAGAAACACTCACCTGCATTAATTACAGATTAAACTAAAATCTATTGACGAATAAACACTGATACCCGTCTGAATATCATCAGTTCACCCTCAACAATTTATCCTCAGCACATTAAAAAAACGATGAACCAGAAAACACGAGCTGTTGAGGAGAAACCAAAACTTTCACTGAAATTTATTGTTAATTTATTATTAAACCTTTCTAAACAACAGTCGCTCAGCGCAGAAGGGATTAAAAAAACTCTACAAGTGAGCAGATATCATTATGCCTTGAATTATATAATTATATTTTTATATTATAATTATGCCAATGAACCGAATGATATTTCATGTTTTCAACAGTGTCTGTATGTTGTTGATATTTATTGACTTACTAACTGGATTATTCCATTAAGGAGTGATCAGTTGATTGATTTTTCTGAAGATGGTTGGCGAGGCCGAACCTGCTCAGTTGTTGGACATCGTAGCTGCTAAACACAGGTACTGTGAGTGCTGTGGGGAGCCAAGACAGAATCTTTGACTTCTTCCCAGTAATCTGTCGCGTCCATCAGGGGTGCGTTCTGGCTCCAACAATGTTCAGTCCTTGTACGGACCGGGTGTTGGATAAGATCGTGGAGTCCAGTGACTTTGGTGGGCAAGCAACGTTTACTGACCTCGACTTTGCGGACGATGCTGTGATCTTTGTGGAATCAACGGATATCCTGATTGCAGCACTTGATAAGCTGAGTGAGGAATCGGAGTGCTTCTGATTGTTCTGGATCAAGACTAAGATCCAGACTTTCAATGACTTCCTGGACTCGGCCATCAGAAGCGTATCTGTTGAGAGATTCACTTACCTCGCCAGTGACAAAAGCTTATGGAGTCATGAGGTCCCTGGACAGAGGTGTTTGGTGATGCCGATATCTTTGCAGGAGAATGAAGGTCCAAGTCTTTAGGGTCCTGGTGCTTCCTGCCTTACTGTATGGTTGTGAGACTTGGACGCTAACCAGTGATGACTGGCAGTCTTTGGTGCCAGGTCTCTGTGGAGGATCCTTGGGTACTGTCAGAATGACTTTGTGCCAAACGAGTGGTTACTTAGGGAGACTAAGATGAGCCATTTCACTTTTATTGTGAGGAAGCGTCAGCTTCGACATTTTGGCCATGATCCGGCACATAGGTGCCTGAGTGTTGAGGACCCCAGCGGCTGGAGAAGACCAAGGGGACGCCCACGCATCACCTGGCTGCAGCAGATAAATGGTTATTTTAGAGCTGTGGGGATGGACCGGTTGTCTGCCTGGGTGGTTGCCATCCAAGACCCAGGGCGGTTCCGTGGTGTTGTGGATGTGGCGAAGCGCGGCAGCAGTGCATGCTCCCAGACCTGACTGCCTTTGGTTCTCTGGAATGAAAATCTCTCAGAAAACAGCAGCAGCAACATAAAAACCACAGAATAAAGTGCTAAAAGTATTCTTGATCAGCTGAGCCCACTGGATCAGTATGAAGTGGGACTGACGAGCCACACCGGCTTCAAACCGTCACATCAAGCTTTGTCTCATGATGAAATACAGAGTCCACATGTATGATGCAGGAAAAATGTGCAGACCAGAAAACTCGTGGATCGGACTCAGATACGGAAAGAGTCCGATCTGGATCAGAAACAAGAATCCCTAACATGACTGGTACACAAACTAACAGACTAAATAAAACACCAGCAGATGTGTGACATCGCAAAGGTCCTTCACACTTTTACTTTTGAGCTGCACCTCGGCAGTGAAGGGTCACGTCTCTAATTGGCTTCAGCTCCTCGTACAAACGGCTCATTGTGAATCAGCGTCACACAAACACAGCTCTCCTCTGTGCTGCCAGTATTTACAGAAGCCCACGGCGAGCCGAGCACAGCGCCCCGGGTCCCCGACTCGCGCCGTCTCAGCACTTCAGGTGTGAGACCTGAGGTGGATTCTGACGTCAGAGGGTTTGATTTGATTTGGGACTCGTTACCTGAGAGTCTGTGAAGGGATGAACTAAAAGTTTCTGCCGCGTCCTTCGGTGACTTTGAGTCCATCGTGAGGGTGTGAGGACAGCGGGCGTCTTGTTGAACAGGCTGTGTTCGGTTGCAGTGGTATAAAACCGAACTGTTCTCTCGAGTAGATAAACTATGTGTCTGGAATCACAGCACTACGGTCTCGGTCCCGACCTACTGCTCAAAACACATTTGACCTGAACTCTATGCCCAACCTTTTCCATGGAACTTACTTCTGAAGGTACTGCTATCGCCCAAATTAAATATATTTTAGTATTTTGGGTTATTGTGGCAAGTGTGAGACAGGAGGAGCACAAGCAGCAAAGTGGGTGGAGCCGCCGTGGTGCAGTAGGAGCAGACTCATAAGATGAAGATCTCAATTTACTACTTCATTTAAATTCCAAACCTCACCGAGGGTCATTATATTTGAGTAGAGACTGAAAGAACGAGATCACAGATACAATCATCCAAAATGAGTTTCTCTGTCCTTAGAGACAGCCTGATGAGCAGCTGAACCTCTGACCCTTTGTGTTGAAATCAGCCAGTCAATGTGGTTCCAGCATCTGATTAGGACATGTCCTGGATGCCTCCCTCTGGAGACTTTTTGGACAAGTCGAACTTGTAGGTTGAGGTTAGGGTAGACCGGCAACATGCTGGAGGAATTATATGTCCAATGAGATTCCCTAAGAGGAACTGGAGGATGTGGCCGCCGGATAGCAATTAATCTTTGGCCCAAATGTTGCCTACATCTGCAGTTCTCTTATGGTCTGTATTTGGCCTTGAATGGTGCCAAAGATACAGGGTGAGACGTCCACATCTACTCCGGTTTTCACATATTATGTTTGTGTTTTGTCACGTAGCCGTCACAACTTTGTTGCGTCCTACACGCATGTTTGTTGCAGTGCGTGTGGTCAATGGGCGG
>OMMV01107757.1:0-10608 GCA_900302635.1 Chatrabus melanurus
CAGGCCCACATATAGACAGACAAACACATTCACACTCATACCTACGGTCAATTTAGAATCACCAATTCACCTAACCTGCATGTCTTTGGAAGTGGGATGAAGCCGGAGCACCCAGAGGGAACAAACACAAACATGAGGAGAACATGCAAACTCCACACAGAAAGGACCAGGTTGGAAGCGAACCTGGGACCTTCTACCTGTGAGGCACCAGTGCGAACCACTAAGCCACCGTGCCACCACATACATATATATATATATATATATATGTGTTCACAATATACTATACCATTCTATCCTATCCTATCCTATCCTATCCTACTACTGCAGACATACTGCAGAATCCCATCAGCAAAGATACAGCTATCTGAATTTCCCCTGTAACAACTGCTGCTATCTGCTTATTATTAAGCTTTTTTGAATATGGTGATTGAGTACAATATTCAGTTTCTGAAAACAGACCCTACTGATAAAGTACACACGGCAGCACACAATATAAACACATCATAATTAATAAAGAAAAGGAAGCAAACCAGAAACCGCAAGCACAATGTCAATCAAAGCCACACATAATTAATCATTTCAGTTATTAAATAAGAAAATAAAATTATTTGATGTCACAAAATTAGAAAAGCACACCACAATGCAACAGACAGCCATAAAACAATCATACAGACCAACAAAAAATTAAACATTCATCCCCTTTTGGGAGCAAAGAAAGATCAAATGTGGGTGTTCTATTCCAAAAACACGTGAGAGACAAAGAACAAGTCAACTTGTCAAAGCAATCCTATTTGATGTTTTATCACCCTGTGTGTCCTTGAGATGAGGCGCCCCGGGATCTCCAAACAGGTCATAGGACAGGCCTGGTCTCAGTGGGACTGTTGCCTCAGGAGGAAAAAGAGGATGAAATGTTTTCTGGCTACAGCAGGTGGACACCAGCGGGTGAAAACGTATCTTTCTAAAGCATTACCACAACTCCCCGCAACTTCCTGAATCTTTTCCACCTTATCGCCTCTCCTTTCTGCCCACAAACAGTCCAGCTCTTTATTTTCACCACCTGACTTATACACAGAACCGCTTCCTGGTGGGTGCAGCTCCTGAAATGAGGTTCAAGTCTTTGATCCAGCTCCAGATCACTGGCTGAAAGGCTGTCACTTCAGCTTTAGGCTGCTCAGCATCCCACGGCAGCTCTTCATCTCCAAGCATGGCTGACACACTTCTTTTTTTTTATCACATTCACACATTCTTCATCGTGTGACCGGCTCACTGTGCCCTCTCACAGCTTTCCTACCGGGGAATTGTACTTTCACGTGAGCTCAAATCCCTCAACTCTAACACAACAGTGGCAAAATAAAACGGCAAAATAAACCATGGCACTGATTGTGTTGGAGCAGGATAGATGTCAGTGTGTGTTTTCCACCTCATGTGAGCCATAATGTGACGGCTGAATCCACTTACACGAAGGCTATTAAAGCTCCCTCACCTATCCACGTGGAGCGAAAGCAAAATTTACAGTGAAAGACAAGAAAACATGCTGAACCATTTACACGGAGGAAAAAGAGGGCAGATTTAATTTAAAAATTGGCAGACAGTCCTCATTTCTACAGATGAAAGCTCGTAAATGAAAAAGCCTGGAATGATGCCTGGTATGGAAATCTAAAGTTATGAATAATGTGTCTGTCTCAATCATCAAGTCTGATTTAATAAGGTGGATTAGCGCAGCACCTGCAGCCTGAAAAATACACACGACTACACTCCTAACCAACCAAGAATGGGACATGTGTCCCTGGAGGCCCTAAACCTCACATCCTCCTTTTTTTTGGACTCTCAGCAGTCTGGAGGAGTGGGCAGCGGCAAACAGCGCTGCCTTGTCATTTACGCTCTTAAACCCTCTCCGATGGGACGCCACAGCAGTGAGAGCAACTGATTTACACACAGTTGCTAATCAGAGAAAGCCTTTCTTGCTAATGAAAACTCATAGATCTATACAATAACGCCGCTGATATGATTTTAGCTCCCATTACTCATTTCTGCAGATGAACTAGGCGGTGAATGTTAAAAAGTGATGCTGGAAGTATAGAGTGTCGGTTAGGAATTGTTAATGCTGAAAACTGGCGTGCATCACAGTACTGCCATTGCCTGATGGCGTGCACAGTGGGCAGCAACAGTGGTGGGCACAGCTAACCTAAAAGTTAGCTTTGATAACTGTTAATCCACTAACTGAAAAGTTAACTGTGATAATACTAAAACAATAAGCTGCTGAAACATGTAACTAAAGCTACCGATAACAGCTAACTGCTAACTTTTCTTACATGAATTTAGCTTTCGCAAGTTTTTTTGGTTCTAAAACCCCGAAAGAGCTGAAATTTTAATGCGTTGAAACGTAAACATGAAGATTCCCAAAAAGCTTTAGCATGCCAACAACAGATGATGATCAAAATGTACATAAATTATTCCTTTAATACTGTGAAAAAAAAACTGTATGTTGAATGGAAGCTACCTTTTAATTTCACTTGTTTATTTCATAAGACATATTAAGGAATAAAAATACACATGGATAATAATTTTAATAATCTAATTAATGTTTTTACTCTGGCTTGACCTCCTCCTCCTCCATCTTCTTGAGGCTTGTTGCCTTTGTGCCATTTTCACTTACTGGATTAGTGTATAAGCTCCAACAGGAATAAACATGTATGATTTTAAGGTTTACAAACATTTTTGACCCTTAAACTTTATTCAAAAAATGTTAGCTGACTTAAAATTAGCAGAACTAAATTTAATGGATGCTAATTGGCCCGCTAATGGTTGTCAAAATTAGCTGAGAAGCTAATCCACTGACATTAGCTGAACTGTGCCCACCACTGCACACTGACTATTTCTCATGTTGTTTTCAGATGCAACTATCACAGCAGAGTAAATGGATTCTTTCCTCCTGTCTGGCCTCCAGCATTTATCTGATTGCAGAATGGATATGTTTAACTCCGCCCTCCCATCCCTCCTGGAGCGCCGCTCTGGGAGCTGAGGTATCCCCAGTAAATAGAAAGGCCTGCACAACGGTTTGTTTCTGCGTGACAATGATGCATCTTTACAGTGTACAAGTCAAAGGCACCAGTCTAAGCATGATAATGACCATAACAGAGAGCTCAGTAGACACAGGAAGGGGGGGAATATTCAACCATACATCCATCTGCTCTATTCATCAAACAAATCACTTACACTTCCAGCAAATGAAAATGAATTCATTGGGACTTACCTGTTCCATTGGCTGTGTTTGCTAAGAAGAGAGGATACAAAGCTGAGCAGCTTTGAGATAGATTTACACCGAGGCAGAACCATTCCAGCAAACTCTTATGGATTAACTGAGTTCTGACTGTAGGTTTAGAAGGAAAGTCCACTCACCACTGGAGCAGTCCAGTCCGCCCCAACCGGGCTCACACTGACATGTATCAGGAGACACACAGCGACCATGGACACACTCCTCTGTACACAATGCTGAGACACACAAAGACAGTCCCTCGTCAGTTTATAATCGAGTTAACACACACACTGTAAAACATCATTAAACCACCAATAAACAGCATAATGAAAGCCACTGAGATAACAGCTGAAAGAAAATGGCCCATAAAATTGACCAACTCAATATCTCCCTACCATCAAGGGATTCAATCGTAGCCATGGCACTCATATTCAACATCCATCTGCACCATTTGACACCAGGCTAAATGATTCCTTCGGAGACTGAGTCCTTGGTCAACATCTCAGTTTAACATATTGCTTTACTCTCCAGCAGGTTGAAACAAGCAGTAAATCTCCTCTAATTTGATCAGCCAGTGCTTTGTCATACAGTGATGCTGCTGGGTGCCGCAGTGTTTACTAAGTGTGCAGTTTTCTTCATCATTCCTATTGAGCAACGCAGCATCCAATTGATTGGGTCGGCATTAGTATTCCTGGGAGCATGTTCACAAGAGCTTGAAGTTTGGTTCACCTGGATAATAAAGTGACTTACATGGAGATTTTTTTTTGTGCCATTGTGCCAGTTTCTCTGTGTGTGTGTGTAAAGCCACTAAATAAAGTATCATAAAAGTAGGCAGTTAGTATGAATAAAACTGTAGCAGCCAAGGTCATCTGACCAGCAGGGTTGAGACAGACAGCCTCTTATCTGAGGGAGGAGACAGTCGGGCTAATAGGACCAGAGAAACCCTGCCTGATGGGGATCAGCAGTCCACTAACATGGCCTGTGGAGGGATGATACACAATCCACGAGAAGCACAGCAGACAGATCCGTCCCCTTAACCGATCAGACCTCATTCAACACCCCGTTCAAGTTCTACATCTTTTCTTCTTTATTTTATCTTTGTTTATGCATTGGATAAAAGTAAACAAAAAGCAGGAGGGCGGTATCTGTCTGGTTTGTTAGAACCAGCACAAGTACCGAGGTGATTTTGCTGTGATGTGTGAAACACTAATGGCACTCATGCTGCAGGCGGAGAGGTCAGCAGGAGCTGGCTGCAGGCCTGAACAGTATAACTATAGATTATCACTCAATCTGGCTTCGATTAGAATCCGTTGCCAGCAGGAGAGATGCAGCGGGAGAGGAGAAGGAGAAGAGAATCCCAAACACTCACAGGCAGGTGCTAATCGCAGAAATGCTCCTAAAGCAAAAACGGTAAACCAGAGATTGAAAGATAATTCATGGCAGATTTCTGAGCACCTGTACTCTGTCACAAAACTGTCTAATTACAGTAAGACAGCAAAAAGAAAATGGGAAGGAGCTTTTGTGCTGACGAAGGTGTGAGATTGACTACCTGTAATCAATGAGTCTCCAGTATGCAGCGTATTCACAGAGAAGAGGAGACGAATTCAATGTCACCATGATGAGTTGTTTCCATTTAGTTTTAATCAGCAAATTCTGATCAGCGAGAAAAGGGAAATGCAAATGTGTCACATCCTTTAGAAAAAAAGTCATATGGAAATGGAGTTTTGAAAACGGGAG
The DNA here is from genome assembly GCA_900302635.1 of Chatrabus melanurus. Taxonomy (NCBI): domain Eukaryota; kingdom Metazoa; phylum Chordata; class Actinopteri; order Batrachoidiformes; family Batrachoididae; genus Chatrabus; species Chatrabus melanurus. The sequence goes on from OMMV01107757.1 coordinate 4,994, forward strand.
AGAGGATAAAGCGCAGGCTTCTCCTGAGATCTGAACTGGTGTACTGCAGGGATGGCATTATAAAGTAGTAGGTAGGTCTTTTATTTTAATTGAAATTCATGAGTCACTGTACTTAACTCGTGTCTAAGGAATCTGTTGGAAAATTGAGTCTTTCATCTAGATAAAAGTCTAATCTAACTCATTATGCAGAGGTGTTATCAGAATGGGGAACAATGGAGCTAATTGGTAATAGTAATATTAAATTTAATATTCTCACCAAGACAAGCTACAGTCTTTCAAAATCTCAAACAAAAAAGAACTTGATGGTTTTTAATCTAATTATCATCGACCCTGATCTGTTTTTGGAGTGGGTTTTGTAGTAAACTGACCAGATATGAGAATAGAATAATGTGGCTATTCAGTAGGTGATGTTAAATCAATCTGAGAGCGATGGCTACAGAACACATCAAACAACTCCATCCAAAGTTTCTCTCGTATGCCTCTATCTGGCACAGAGATGATTTATTTTAAAACTGTCTTTGAAGCATTAAAAAAATGCAACAAAGTAAAAATGAAAAAGAAATCAAAGGCACAGAATCCCTTTCTGGAGAAAAAAAATCCCATCATCCTCTCGATGATCAAAATTCAAATTTTAAATGTGCTGGGATATTGCTGCCTAAAACTTTATCAAAACCCAACTAATGCGACTAAGTTCATTTTTGTAGACCTGATATATACCGTATTACTGGACAGACACAAGTGATTGAATCATCTGTCCTGTAAAAAGATGGGGTTGTGCAAAAACAGCCTCTGACAATATTGTCATTAGTGTGCCCTTTTCACTTCCTCATGTAGAACTGTAAAAATCATCCTTATTAAGGAAACGGGTTATTCAACACTTGTATATAAGGTACTTAGAAATTAAGGTAATGGCTAAAGACAGATCAAATAGTCAACAACTTAATATAGATTTTTAATCAAAAACTCAGAGCACTCATTAAAGTTCTTATTTTAAAGAAAATCAAATAATCATTAACAATAAGAAAAAAATCTAGAAGGGCACTCAGAGTGCATAAGGAACAAAACACTTTGTGGTAGCTGAAAAAAAATTATAGTAAAATTTCATGGCTCCAACCTTAGACATGGATCCTCCCCAAAAATGAATTATGTATATTTTAGGATAGGTCCAACCTTTGCAACAAGTTTAGTAAAACTGTTTTTTAGTAATATCCTCCTTCTCAAAATGCTTTTTTTTTTTTATAATTTCCTGGTCTGTCCCTTTATCTAAATCCACCTCAAAATTAAATATTTGTTTAAGTTCAGATCAAAGCTTTTTCACCATGTGTTGTATGAAGTCACTTGCAGTAGGACATTCGGTCTCCCAACTAAAAAAAATTATTATAAATTCCTGGCTCCACCCAAATACACAAAATCTGCCCTAAAATTTTATGAATTTGATTCCAGACGAGATGCAACCTTTTTAATCATTCAATTTTGAGTAGATCTCCAAATAACCAATCAACACACCAATGAATATCTTCAGTCTTGAAACAGAAGAGAAACATAAAAGAAAACTATAGTAAATTAAAAATCCACACCACTGATGTTTTGCATTTGCCAAAAACAAAATGTTTTGAAATGGAGGACTTTTATTAAATTTGGGACAATTTACTCCGCACCACATCCACCACTGCCCCTACTTCCTTTTCACTGCATGCAAAACATTTTGGGGACAAATCACTTAATCCTGGTGGTGAAAGTGTTGATTAAGGCAGCAGTCACATCAGGAAAAACAGTGGTTGGAGACCACGGCGCGACCCAAAATATTGTGACCGTGTGCAATCACCTTGCTATCTTGTTGCAACCACGAGTCCTTGAAATGGGCATGTCGAAGACGGCGACCAGGTCACGTGCGCAGTCAGACGGTGAAAAAACGGCAATAAAATGGAGTGTGACGGTGATCCGTCTACTGTCGGTATGCGAGTGAACCGGGCCAGGTTGGCAATTACATGCAATCTGTATGCAATAATATGGTGAATGACTGTGACAAATAGGGGAGCAGCGCAAATCTGTTGCCACCTACATGCAACCATCAGCTCGAGGGTATTTATTGTGGCCGATTCTGGATCTCGATGCCAGTCCTCTTGCAGGTGGAGGTGACAGAACCATGAATGTGGGTCTGGCAGGCCAAGTAACAAAAAAATTAAGAAATTTAAAAAAAATAAATTAAAAAATTCTGATTAATTGGGTGGGTTGGGGGTGGATGAAATAAATCATGGAGAAGTAAAATATTTTATTATTATGTTCCCACTATTTTCTTACCACGCGCATGATCACGTGCATACCACATTCAATTCGTTCTTACAATCACATCGCACCACACAAATTACTACATTCTCACTGCGCCCGTTCCATTACTGTGCCACGCGCTGCGCTTTTTCATTCGTTCTGCAAGATTTCATGTGTCCACATGTAGGTTAAACAATAAACTACAGTGAGAAAAACAGCTCTCCAGCCTTAAGTGCCCATCTGCATTTAAACACACACTCAAATATGCTTTGTCAGTGCATGTGTCCATGCCTGCGTGCGTGCGCATGCTTTGAAGTGAACCTCGATTTGTTTTAGGAGGTGGGGGAGAATTTTTCTCTTTTCCGTTTTAGCGGCATTTCAGGCCCATGGATAGTGAGTGGCAGATTACAGTCACACAGCAGCTCACAGACAGCTGCAGTGGGAGCCTTCTATTAAGTGCTGCCTGCAGCAGTGTCACTGTCCGACGGCTTCTATAATCACCCACTGAGGAGTGGGTGATTAACAGGTGAACCCCCCTAGGACGACATGCTATGGGACACACCCAGACACACCCTGACACAGGATGCAGCCCGACATATTTCTCTTGTAGACGTGCGTTATATTTGGGTTGGAAGTTTAAAAATTTTTAAAAAGTGCACCACGAATAAGACACGGGTTCACGATGGAGAGCACTACGGTGCCCAAAAGAGCAACCATTTTTCCACAGTAAAATTGGCAGCAATGGCATTGTTTGTTTTGGGTGAACTCACACTATGTAGCCTGGGCTGTGCTGAGCGCGTAGGCCCACAAAGTACGGTTTGTTTGACTAGGGTGAGCGCTCTGGGCAGTGGCTGGGGCAGGCCTGCTGGCATGGGCTGCTGGCATGAGGACGTTTTGTGTGTGTCCTAATTATTGCCAAAGATGGTAGGTGGGTTCACCAATAATTGTAATGATGATCGGGTGGGTGGCAGGTGGGTGATTTATGTGTGGTGGTGGGTTCAGTGACATTAGAGCTGATCCGCGCATCGCTCATATATGTATGGTTTGTGGCGGGTCACAGGCTGACTCCAACTGATTCCAACGTGTGGGCAATGTGTCTGCATTCATAAATTTAGACGCCAATTGTTTACAACCTTCATCAATCTGTCTGAGAGTGAGCGCCTCCCACCAGGCGACCTGTGCAATCGCCTTGTGATCGAACGTGGTCGCCACAACTCCTTGCAATCGGTCGCCGGCAGCAAAAGGATTCTATGCAATCACCGGGTGGCCACCATTCTTCCTGGTTGCAAGGAAGTTGCCGTCCTATTTTTTTCTCAAGTGTGACTGAGCCCTAAATGAAGTGGAACATTTTGCAAATACAGCAGGAAGCAAAACTGCCCACTTGGCCCCCATCAGTGGCCTTGCTTCACCTGAAAAAAAGTCAAAAGAAAGAAGATCCTCTCTTCCCTGACAGCCTGATATCATATTGTAGTAAGATCTATTACCCATGCAGTCAGGAGCCCACATTTTGAAGAGGACAGACCCTCCACAGCTGGTACTTTCACCTGTTTAACACATTGAATATGAGTGCTAATTAACACATACTTGTATTGTCCATCACATGGTTAATGAACATATTATTGATCAACCAGCGCATCCCTTTTAAAGACCCACAGAAAATCACATCAGCTCTTATTTTTGCTGGCGGGGTTCCCGGCTTCGTTGGCCCGAGGCTAGTAAAACCTAGAAAAGGACAAGCTTGGCTGCGGTCAAAGAGCATACCCACATGATTGGAGTCACTCTATCATAAAATCCCTCGTGTTATAAAAGATATAGGAAAGTATTAAAGTGTGATTCTAATCTTACTTAAAGGGAATAAAACATTAGGGAGTGTGAAAATCTCATACACTTGAGAGTCTCAGAAGCTATAGACTCTGCCTGTATTTGGTCAACAAGTAGAAATATTCAGTTTGATGAATGTGAATAAAAAGAGAAATCAATGCTCATTAATGGTGCTATAAAAATGACACTGAAGGGTTGTAATCAACACATTGTTATAAATTTCATATTTACAATTTTCATGGCTTCTGGACTTTTTATGTTGGGGAATCCCAGTGTAGTTGCGACTATGTAACTAGAACCCTCTTGATTCATTAATTTTCACATTGTTATACAACTTCAATTAAATTACTCTCTTTGGAAACATAAAACAGGGAACACTGATGTAAAATATTGTGCAAATCCTTCACAATAAATCATGCTCAACATCTTTAAATAATTTAAATCCACAAGGATGGTGGCATTCCAACAGAGGAGGCAGTGGTGGAGTGTTATTGGTGCTCAAGATAAAGAGGAACAGTTCAGTGTGGCGACGGGGAGGCAGGGGGTGGCGGCCTGGCAGGGAGTTGCAACTTTATCTGTAAACCACCCACAGTTACAATCAATCCCAGTATTTAATCCTTTTCTCTAAATGTCTCTCAAACATAACCTGAAATGTCATCATTTCAAACAGAGAAGTTAAGGAAAAGGACACTCACGCACACACAGGTCTCCACTCTCAAAGTAACCAGGGCAACACTGCGAGCGGCGCCTATACATGGTCCTCACTCCCCGCCGGTAAGCCGTCTTATAGCTGATCCTGAAAAACAGGCACACCGAGACAGCTCCAGTACATGATATAAAATCTGACCCCTATTTGAAGGGAGGGCAAGCATACAGACAGTAAAGGCAAGAAGTCCTGCAATTCTTCATTGTAATTGGCAGGTTTAGAAAGTAGAAGGGCAACTGAGAGGTAAGACTTTTCTGTAAGAAGGAATTTTGTGTAAAACAAGTGTTTGGGAAGTGACTGTATATTTGATTTAGATACCCATCATAAATCTTAATAGGTTAATTAAAATAAGATCATGACTGTTTTTTTGAGAACACTTTCACTTTAGCTTGTGATTCATGTCCACATAATGGACGGCGCTTGTCAGAATATTAGTGACAACAAAGCCCAGTCATTAGAGGAAAGATCGACTTGCTCGACCCCCACAGGAGTTGGACACAACTTTTGGCACGTACCATGATCAAATAGAGACTTGCTGTAACATTGGATAACATCAATTTACATATGACCCAGCAATTATCACTACATATAAAAAAAATAGTCACTAAACTGAATAATTTTTAAGGTTTATGTAGAATAAGTAAATAATTGTTATAATTTGCGACTGAATATTTTAAAATCCGTGACAGGCATGGGTGTACATTTCTGAGGCTATATATATACACCAATGGGCAGCGTGGTGTCCTAGTGGTTATTGCGACCGCTCTCAAAGCAGAAGGTTCCTGGTTCGAGGCCACCCCTGCCCATTCTCCATGTAATG
>OMMV01107765.1:5700-15700 GCA_900302635.1 Chatrabus melanurus
CCTTTTTAAAAGTTTTTTTTTTTTTTTTTTTTTTTTTACATTTACTGAGGTAAACATGCACATCAGTATCTCCTTAGGGATCCTCTTCATGCTGCCAGACACATGTAATGACATTTCGCCTCTTTGGTGGCATCAAGATGCGATTTCCTTCAATGTTTTTAGTTTGTCCCATAGGCTTACGTTGTATAGCTGTTTAGCCTGTGACAGTGTTAGCACTCTACCACAATACTGGACCAATTATCATCGGTTTTATCCTCAGTGAAAAGTTGTATCCAAAACATGTAAAAATAGGACCCAGGTTTAAAAAAATAAAATAAAATAAAAATCGAGGAGTTCCCATTTTAATTAAGATTTGCTATCAGAATTACAATGTCTCAAAATGATGACTATCTCATAATTGTGTCTTGGAATCTTTATGATTTAAGATCTTGTAATTCCGATTTGCCTTGTAATTATGACTTAGCATGTCATAAGAATGATTTAACATCTCATCATTAGAACTTACTAACTGAACACTATCTCACAGTTGTGACCGTCTCTCATTTAACATCTCATAAGTACAACATCACATCCCATAGTTTCACATAGTTTACTTGCCATCTTATAATTATGAATTGCCATTTCATAATTTTCACATGCTAGTTCATAATTCTGATTTGCTAATATGTCTTAGTATTTCGTACATGACTTAGCATCTCATAATTATGAGGTAGTGTCTCAAAATTATAATGAAACTTTTTTTTTTTTTTTTTTGACCTGCTGTCATAATTGTTACAATCCTACAAATTACTTTGTATCTTAGTTATGACGTGATCTTATTCTGATTTAATGTTTCATATGAGTTGGAATTTCACAATTATGAGAACATACTTAATAATGATTGGGACGGGGGGGCAGAAATGGTTTTCCCACACTTGATGGTTTTAAGCGTATTTCAAATATAATTTCAAGTGTCCTCTTTCCATTTTATACAGGTGACTGAGACTTTTAGAATGGATGAGCCTCGGCCTGTAGCACTCCATTCTTTGTAAGAGATTCCTTAACATTTCAGTGGTGACACTTCGGGTTTGCTTGCAGATACCCCAAACAAATCAAAGTGTTATCAGTCATTAAATAAATTAATATTCCAACATGGTGGAAAAACAGTCATTGTGGGGATTTGATCTAAGTTGTGTGTAAAATGGGAGCAGTTATATTTTCAGTGGCTTCTTTATTATTCATGAACCAATTTTTTGTTTTGTTTGTTGGTTATTTGGTTTGTGTGTTTGGGGGGGTTTATTGTGGGTGTGTGCAAAAACATACAGGTCAAAAAAAAAGTCTTTTCAATTAAATGTGCTGCTGTTGGATTTAATTTGAGTCGTAATGTTTGACTTTTCTTTTTATGTTGATATAGAATGTGCTCTGGACAAAATGGGGGCAAAAAAAAAAAGAGTAGCCAAAGATGCTAACAGTCCCCAGCACTTTCTGGTTCCCAATTTACAAAGTGCTACACAAAAAGACGGACTTAACGGAGCCACTTCAGGCATGGACAACCAGCATGAGCGATATTTGTCAATTTAAAATAATAGCAGTAATTGTTTTGCATGATCTTGTGTCTTTCATATTTGACTCGAGAGCCCGGGCGGATTCCTCTTTGACACTAAACTTTGTGGTGACGAGCTTGAAGCTATTTAACATAAAGAGCACAGTGCTGTTTGGCAAAAAAAGGCGCCTGCTGCTGAAAACGTGGCAGCTTCGTTTCCTGATATGGTTTTCTTGCCACTGTATTATAGTACACTGTGTGGCCGTTGTTCATTGTTACTATGGTTTCCAATGAACAGTTCTCTCTCCCATGGTCATGTCTATATCCCCCTGACTGCCATTTTGTTTTTTGTTATTGAATGTCCATATAAAATGTTTTATATAAAAATGTTTTGTTGTGATTAAGCTTTTTGTTTGTTTTGTTCTGGTTATATATATTTATCTAGTAAAATGTTTATGCATTATTTAGTAAAATCTCACTTTCCTTTCCTACAACAACTAATGCCGTTGAGTGTGGTTCATCAGTTTCAGAAGTGATTATTATGGTGTGTGCTCGCGTTATTGCGTTCCTGTAGTATTGTTGCTGCGGGTTAAGAACGAGCTTTATGTTGACCTGGTGGAAGTAAAACACAAAATGTCCAAAATGGTGCTGGCTATCCATGCCACAAACGGTCACCCACGATTACCTAGGTATAGCTAGCATTGCCAATGCGCCACATTAACCGTCCCTGTTAACTTGCTTAAATTTTGCCCTAACTAAGTTCTTGTAAAACCAACCAATATAGTTTAGCCAGTTGTGAAACAATAATGAATTTGTTGTTGGGTAGCAGAGGTACTAGCATAACCCAGTCACTATAATGGCTCCATGCTAGTTTATGGCTGTGCCTCTCTATTTTAGCCATGTAACGTCATCTAATTCTACAATTCTGCCCTACAAAGGTGTAACTTGTTCTAAAACCAGACCGATATAGCTTACAGTCATTTGAGACGATTCTAAATGTGTTATATTGGGTACCAGTTGTAATAGCATAGTCACTATAATAGTTCCATGCTAGTTTGTGGCTGTGCCTCTCTATTATAGCCATGTAACGTCATCTAATTCTAAAATTCTGCCCCACAAAACTGTAACTTGTTTGAAAACCAGACAGATAGAGCTTAAAGTCAGTTGTGTGACAATTCTAAATGTGTTATATTGGGTACCAGTTGTAATAGCATAGTCACTATAATAGTTCCATGCTAGTTTGTGGCTGTGCCTCTCTATTATATCTCATTCTAAAATTCGGTCCTACAAAAGTGTAACTTGTTGAAAAACCAGACAGATATAGCTTAAAGTCAGTTGTGATACAATACTAAATGTGTTATTGGGTAGCATTTGTACTAGCATAAGTCACTAATGCCTCTCTATGCTAGTTTGTGGCTGCACCTGTCTATTATGTCACATAATCTAATTATAAAATTCTGCCCTAACAAGTGTTCTAAAAACAGAATGATATAGTTTCCAGTTGAATAGTGTAAATGGACTCGCTTCACATAATTGTCCATTTATCATTAAGTAGCATGTTAGCTTAGTAGTGTTGCCCGTTCAACACAGTGGATTCCCATGTTGACTTAAAGTAGCTGTCGTATTAGCTAGCCATACCATATGATTTTATAAAATTCTTAATGTTCTTAATAAAAATAAAAAAGTTCAACATGGTTGTAGTCGTAAGACGACACTGGACAGCACAGACACCAACATAACTTTTATTATTGGGTGGCAGTCATGTACTGTGTGCTAGCTAGCACTACATTGTCTTTGCAAGTTAGATTATTAAAGGTTTAAGGTTTGTACTCTGTACTAATCCTTCCAATCCAAATATGAACCAGCATTCAATGATTACAGTTTTCATCCAAATGCCAAATGAGTTTAATTATTTTTTAATGATTCTTTACCATCTCTACCCGGGTAGGATAGGTCTTAATGAGTGTCTACCATTGATAGGACTACTTTGTATGCCATTTCATTCCAGTGGGAGACACTTTTGCACCCATTGAGAAGGTAACAGCAAAGGTGAGGGTGGAGCGGTGATGCAATAAAGGGTAAGTACTGTCGCCAAAGGAAGAAGGATCCAGGATCGAGCCCCACTTGGCCAGCAGGGGTCGTACTTGGCCTGTTTTTGTGGACTTTCTGTGAACTTGCCAGCACCCTGGAAATGGGGAGGTGATGCCTTGACAACTGATGATGCTGCCACTTTTGGGTTTGCCAATGCCAGTTTATTTTGTACACGTTTCTCTCTGTACTCAGCCCACGTACCAACCCACCTCATCCATGCCCCTTCCGTCTCTGCCTGGATGATGTAACAGGATCAGGTGAGGAGATATTATGGACTAAAGTCCTCCTGGCTCCCTAAGACAGTTACACAGTCTCTCTGACATTAACCTCATCTTAGTCTATTTTTACTCCTTGCCTTTAAAGATTAGTCTTGGTTGAGTTAAAGACTTCAACTCATGGGGACCAGAATATTTATTGGTAGTTTTTAGCAAGACGTCAAACCACAATTTTTTTCTTCAATTGGTTTGTTCCGAGCAGAATTGGTTTTTTAAAGTTTCTGGTTTAGGGTTCAACGTTAAAATTTTAATTTCCGAACTGGTTACAAACAAAAGAAATACTGGTTAATAATGTCCCATATAAGGCCATGTGATGGAACAATACAAAATTGTCTTTCGGTATAGGCTTTACACTGTAGTCCATTCCTAATGCCATAGTTAACACGCTAGGCTACGCTGGGCACATTGTTTAGCCTAACTGGAGCTAACTAACCATTTCCAATGTTATTTCTCTTTATATGATAGCGTGTTCATTAAACACTGATGAAGTTGATGTTTAAGGCAAACATTTATAAGGTACATAGTAATATTTTACTCTTCTTTTTGGATACGGCACATTTTAATTTAATCGTCCGGCCGCTGCTAAATTTCTCGCCGCCATTCAAACGTGCATGATGGTCAAAGGAAGACGGGAAGTGAACTCAGCTACTGCAAGAAGAAAATGTTAATTTGTAATAAAAGAATGAAAAATAGCATTATTAACCTGTTAACATTATTTCAAATAAACATTTCTGTTCCAGAAAATTTTAAAAAACATACTTTCTGTTTTTGTTCCTTGCAATTTATCAGTTGTTTCTGGTTTTCGTTCCTTGAACCTATTCGCCTTTATTTATTTTTTATTTTTTTTATTTTTAGTGGCATACTGTATGTAAATGACAAACCCTGAATCACAGGAAACTTGCAGCCGTACATTTGAGTTTTAGTCGGCTTTACCTTTTCTCTGACATCACTTTCCAACAACTTATGTTTCAGGAGATTTCATTAGTGATCTTGATTTAGCCGTAATGCACTTTGATCCACTGATCACTAATACGAATGTATCGCCGAAACTTGTCAAAAGTCCGAGGTGACTAAAGGTCGTGGTGTCATTTACGTGTCTTTCTGTATCTTTCATAAATAAATGCTATCATCTTGTATCACGCCAAATTAAAAGAACACGAGGATGAAGTCTGTAGACGGTGGTTAACTTTGGTGCACCAGATCAATTGGGGGAAAAAAATAAAACGACTTTGTTTTGCCTATGAAATATCTCGTAGATGTATCTGCCTCCTGCTGGCTGGTTAGTGGATGCTGGATGGATTATGGAAAATTTTATACAGCTGTGGTTGAACTTATGTGAAGTTTGTCTGCCACCTGCTGAACACTGGGCATGTCGTGCGCTCGTCTGTGCACTTCGCTTACCAGCATCCACCTTGGGAGCTAGCAACCGTGAAGGAAAATATGACGCTCACTATGTGGGCAAGTACGGGATAATGTGTGATTATATATATATGTATGTACACACACTCAACGGCCACTTTATTAGGTACACCTGTGCAATTGCTTGTTAACACAAATAGCTCATCAGCCAATCGCATGGCGGCAACTCAATGCATTTAGGCATCTAGACGTGATGAAGACGACTTGCTGAAGTTCAAACCAAGCATCAGAATGGAGAAGAAAGGGGATTTAAGTGACTTTGAACGTGGCATGGTTGTTGGTGCCAGACGGGCTGGTCTGAGTATTTCAGAAACTGCTGATCTACTGGGATTTTCACGCACAACCATCTCTAGGGATTACAGAGAATGGTGCGAAAAAGAGAAGATATCCAGTGAGCGGCAGTTGTGTGGATGAAAATGCCTTGTTGATGTCAAAGGAGAATGGGCAGATTGGTTCGAGATGATAGAAAGGCAACAGTAGCTCAAATAACCACTCGTTACAACCAAGGTATGCAGAATACCATCTCTGAACGCACAACACGTCCAACCTTGAAGCAGATGGGCTCCAGCAGCAGGTCCGACCCGGTACTAGCAAGGTGTACCTAATAAAGTGGCCGGTGAGTGTGTGTGTGTGTGTGTATATATACACAACAGAATGGGAAAGTAAAACCAAAATAAAAGAGTGGATAAAGCGTGTGGCTGGGGATGATTACAAAACTTTTCGTCTGTACTGCAAATTAGTGATGGCTAACTTGAAACACTCTTCCGGAAGATTTTTCAAAGTGTTGCAGCGTGTTTCAGAACATTGTTAAGGAGTGCGTATCAAAAGACATTACATGCTGTGCTAAACGGGGTCTCATTACGTCAGCAATTGTCTCGTAACAAATGTTTTGAAACGTTCCACTTGATTTGCCCCATCTGGTGTTGGGGAAAAAAACGACAAAGAACAGCTCCAGTCACCGCAGGGCCTCTACGTGCACTAACGCATATGTTGCTTGTTTACGTTGGTCTTTAGCAGAAATGTCCATGGCCTCGCTTCTATCTATCTATATCTGCTTATCCTTGTCTATTTGTGGCTGATCCCATGGCAAAATTGGAGCAAAGCTGGCACATTGTATTCTGCCAGAATGAACATCTGAGGAGATTAGCTCGCACTTAAAAAGGGAACTGTTGGACAGGGAGGAATTCCGAAGTCAGAAACCCCTCAGCTTCTCAGACACCAGCAGGAAAACCACTTTGAAACTTCAACAAAAAAGGTAAACTGCAGCTACATTTCTTTTCTTTCCAGGATCGTCCTTTAGGTGTGATTTTGAACATTTGAGAACATTGTTAGTTTTCAGTAGCTTTCAGTGTTCCCTTAAGTCTGGTATTTTTCACCATGTAAATGTAAAATATTAAACTCAAGACTTTGATTCGTAGATCTAAAATAACTGATGCACAAATTACTGGTCGTCACAGTCTTTTACACAAAACATGTAATTGCTGTTAAATTAATGAGTCCATTTCTGGTTTTGTGGCGTTGCATTTTAGTTGTTTGGAATTTGTTGTCACCATGTGCTTTAAATTAGACAAATACCAAATCTGTAATTAATTAGTCTGATAATTGAGTTGTCAATCAACAGAAAAACTATTGTAAGCTCAGTCTATGGTTCCACAAAGACAACAAACAGTTCACAATAATGAATTGATAAACATGATGTTCTTGTCGAACCATGGCGTGGTTCACCCAAAATAATTCAGTTTGAGATGTTTATTGTGGTTCAGCTTTACTGCTTATCACTTATTTATTTATTTATTGGTAGGGTTTTTTTTGTTTTGTGGAACGAAATAAATCATGCCTAAGATTTTTGCACAATCCTGTACATCACCATAAATTGAACATTTTGGGGTATTCAGTTGTAGTTATACAAAACAAGTCATTTTAAAGATATAGTTTTGTGAAAACATAATCAGCATTTTAACACTATTTCTGACATTTTATACACTAAATAAATGTGACAGAAATCATAGATTAATCAATAATGAGAATAATTGTTAGTTGTAGCCCTACAGTGGAAGCTTTAATTCAATCAGAGCAGAATGGTTTGTTGTTCGAAGAGCGTTTTACGATGTTAATATTTTAATCATCATTTGTTGACCTTGTTGTTAAAATGAAAATCGACACCAGATACAAATGTGTTCATGTTTAACAGCTGAGGACGATTTATTTTCAGGGCACCAAAACGGTCTCCTGGATAAACGTTGATCTTTTGACCTCTCTCCTCCTCAGAAATGGCAGACGTTGCTACTCCCGCTGAGAAGAAGGCTCCTCCCAAGTTCAAGCAGAGGACCGTACGCACTTTCAAGAGCAAGGCGCCCAAGCCGGGCCAGAAGGGGTAAAGTGGATTTAAGCTCCCACACGTGTTTTTTCAGCCTGATGTTAATCACTGAGAAGATAATTCCAACTCTGCTTTATTCTCCGTTCAGATTTGGAGACGACATCCCCGGCATGGAGGGTCTGGGCACAGACATCACGGTGATCTGCCCATGGGAAGCTTTTGGGGACATGGAGCTCAGCGACCTGGCCAAATATGGAATTGTTTAACCTTTACCCCTACTACAACCCCCCACTCATATTCTTGATCATACCTTTGGTTATTTGCCCTGTCTCTCTACACGGTCTCACCGTTGCCCTTTTCTGCTCGTCTTTCCTTAAATGCACAGGGCGTCTCTCTCTTCCTCTTTCTTTTGTGTCTTTGAAATATCTCCTCAAATGGAATATATGTTGTAAATTTGAGGGTTTAATTTGTGATATTGTGACATAAAGGCACTTTTTATTCCTTTCCTCATCCTAACCCATCCCCTCAAACCTGCTCCTTCATGCCCAGATCTCTATATTTATGCATTAGCTGAACTCTTCTATGTGTGCGTGTGCATGCACGCGTGTGTGTGAATATTATTGTCTACGATGCAGTGATTAAACGCTGTGTAGTTGTCAGAAAAAGACGATAAGCTCTTTCATCCTTCCTATTTTTCTGTTGTTTTTTAAAAAAACACGGTATGTTGCACTGATATTTAAATTATTTTAAAGTGTGTACTGTATGTCGACCCAGTTGGTAATAATTATTATAAATCACTGAAAGTCTTGTTTTGTTTTTTGTTTTAGTTTGCTGACTTCATTGTGATGAGGACAAATATAAACTCAGAAATAAGTACATGACATAGTGCTGTACATCATAAACAGATCAGAATATTAAAAAAAAAAAAAGTATTCATTCATTCATTCTCTCATTTTCTGAACCTGCTTACTCCAATTAAGGGTCACGGGGGTGCTGGAGCCTATCCCAGCAGTCATTGGGCGAGAGGCAGGGTACACCCTGGACAGGCCGTCAGTCTATTACAAAGCCACATATAGACAGACAAACACATTCAAAAAAAAATAAAAATTTATTCATTCATTCAAAATTTAAATCTGGCTGCAAGAACCGAGAGCGAAGAAAAGCAAGAAAGATGAGTGAAGCTTTTGTTGCCATGTCAACTACACCTGATTATTTATAGAAAACATTGTTTACTGCTTTGAGAGTCTTACTTTTCAAATGTATGCCTTAGTAAGGGTTACTACATGAATAAAGTAAAGTAATCTGATTACTGTCTTGTCATTTATGGATTTTCTTGTTGCCAAATAAGAGAATATGTATGTCAGTAAAATAACTTTTGCTTATGTGTATTCTGGAAGACATGACAATTCAGGCTACCTTTAGCAAAGAAAAAAATGCACTGTAATGTTGTTTCCCTTTTCTGTATTAAACACAAAATAATGATTGAACCTACATATTATGAAAGCATTTTTTCCCCACTAATTTCCATGCAAGGCCAAGTATTGCTCACGTATGCTTATATTTGATCATTGATCATGTATGCTTATTTTAATGTTTATTTTAGCAGTGAACATAACATTAGCAAATATATATAATATTTAAATGCATGCATTTCCAAGCGGAGTGATATAATAATGGTTTGATGCTTTTTTTAAACAGCAGAATCAATAGCATAAGCAGTGATATAATAATGGTTTGCTGCTTTTTCTAACAACAGAATCAATAGTATGTGTTTGTGGATTTAAAAAAAAACTACACTTGCTACAGATAAAATAAGTAACTTTTGCAGTTATGAAACAGCTGAAGCAGAGAAGGGAGCAATAATCTTCAGTCTATGCAGCTCTGATGTGATGCTACTGCCCCCTAGAGGCAGGTCATTTGCTGCAGCAGTAATTTTGTGACTTTTGTTCACTTGACAGCAAAGTGGTGAAATTTATGTTCGCATGCAAAATAATACAAAAGTTACATGCAATACTATTACATTTTTTTCTATTTTTTTTTTTTTTACGTTTTTTTTTTTCATATTTTTCATATTTCCCCAAACCTGATTGTCTCCACTGGTTTAACAAATATCTTAACAGGTCACCTATCAAATTGATACATGACATAATCCTAATCAGCCAAAGTGGTTTTAGGAAATCATCAAATTATGCAATCCAGTACAGCAGGGGTTTCACAAGTTGAGAATTTATTATCGAATGTGGCGTGCAAAAACATTTTCTAAATTTTGTTCATTTTTTTAAATTAACAGCAGTATTTTATTTTAAATTAATGCATGATATTCTAGCAAGGCTGCAAAAGTCAGAGGATAACTGGTTACTTTTTTAAATCTCACAT
>OMMV01107780.1:2069-17615 GCA_900302635.1 Chatrabus melanurus
AGCAACCCTGGAGGGTTACTGCCCCATAGAAGATATTTCCAATGAACACTAGTTCGACGTCATCTGTTTTTGGCCATGAAAATACAGGTTCTCCACCCCTCGACATCTGGTGTAGAAATTTCATGTTATACACATCACAGTGAACCTGAGTTAGCACTCTGCCAATGTAAAACCGATTTACATAATCTACTGCATAGTATTTTTCTAGCTCTATGACATTTCCACAAACTGGAGGGTGTGGAACTGGCTCCATTTACAGATAGTGTTGAACCCCAAGTACAGCATAGGTTTATTGGGTTGAGGCTTTCCAATTATGGTGTCTTGTGGATGAGTGACAACTGTTATAGGTGCATTTCTCAGCATTCTGCTGATGAACTCAACTCAGCAGCTGATTTTGGTGGCATGATGAACTGCAGTCTATAACATTTCTGAAATTTAAAAATCAATGCATTAATTTCTCTATTATTGTATCATTCCAGGCTCATGTTCCCCCTGTAGATTGACCACGTTGTTCCTTTTAGCTAAAAGGAAATTTCAAAATAACTGCAGAAAATTACAAAAATATTATTATGCCACGTCAGTTACGCATTTTTTCCTATTATTTTTTAAAATCATTTCCAGTTGCGCTTTACCATTGAATTAAGACTTAGATATGCTAAGATAATTTAGATCGTTTCCATTTTTAATCTACCCATAGTACTTTAGGATATTTTTTTGTCTGAAATTGTAACTGACATGGCACTTCACCATTGGGCAAACTGTAATGGCTTGTAAACATTATGAGAAAAACCCAAATGTTTTCATTATATCCATTCTTCCCTATGATAAATCCCTTATTAATTAGGTATGTTTGTCCCATTCATGAACTTGCATGATGCCAGATATTTACAAAAAACTAAAGTATCTGAAATACTCACTAGTCAATTAGCAGACGAATTTCCAAAATCCAAGACGGCTGCTCGTCACACAACACCACTCTGCAGTAAATATCATGTGATTTCATAAAAAAATATATATTTCTTTAAAAAATTATAACATGAATTTTGTCTTATCACAAACTTTATATTTTGACTCAAGTGGACATTTCTGGTGGAATTGCCCTCATGTAAAATTTCACAAAAAATGAAATTTGTGTTATTTGCAGACAAAACAAATATATGCACGTACAGGCCCGGTAGCTTTTAACCCTTTCAATACTGGGCTTTTGGGATGCTTATGTCCCAACAGGATACATGGGAGACATGTGTCCCATTAGTACTGAAAGAGTTAAATGTAAAATTCATAATTTGATATGGATGCATATCATGAACCATCCAGCAGGTGCCAGTGTTTGACATGTCTTCCTTTTTGGACTCTGGAAAAATCTTCCAAAACAGGTTTCAAAACATTCCTGAACACTGTATTTAGTTTGCCATCACTAATTTGTAGTACCAAGTGAAAGTACCGAGACCATTCCTAGTCACACATGCTATCCATTCTTTAATTCCATTTTTACTTTCCTGTTCTGTTGTATATTTCGGTCCATATTGGCCCATATATTTGACATCATGTTTAATGACATCGGAGTTGCTATCTTAACTCATTAGCTCATGCTGACATGAAGGCCGGAGTACACCGACAAACACACGACATGTTCAGTGTTTCAGCAAACTGCATATAAGCACCACAGCTGTTCATAATTTTCCATAATCCATCCAGCATTCACTAACCATCCAGCAGGTGGCAAACAGGTCTATTGGATATTCCATAAGCAAAACAAAGTTGCCTTTGTGATTTATCTGGTGCATCAAAGTTCACCACAATCTAATCACTTCATCCTCATTATGTGCTCTTTTAAATTTGTTGAGATACAATATGATAGCATTTATTATTTTTGAGTTATTGTACAAACAAGCTGGTTAGAATGGACTAACCCACTCACTCACCCACTCAGCTACATTTTTGCTGTCCAAGCCCTATGCTGTTTCAAGCACAGGGAATAATGAATGCTACATCAAAGCAAACCCTGACACCACAGCAGTCAAACATGGGATCATGGCATTGGTGATGCTAGGTGATTTGTTGATAGCGCAAACAGGCATAAACACCAAAGCCGTTTCTGCATACTGCATGGACAGAGTACTATGGAACACAGCACTATTTCTGCTGGAGTCTTTTAAAGCATTTTTGCATCAGACAAGCTGTTCCTTCTTCAGAAACCCAGGCAGCTGAGGCCCCGAGAGGCTTGTTAGAGTGGCATTTTATATATTTTTTTCACTCTTTTTAACTTCTGGAAGCATGAGTGTGCTGTCAGATGACAAGATGTGCTGCACAACGTGGGATTCCCATCCTCTCAAATACCCCCACAAACCAGCTCCTCTTCTTATTTGTTCCTCTGGTCTTGAACAAGGCTTTGACTTGGCTTTTTTATTTTTTTTACCTCACTGTCACATTGCTTCATGTGGTGAACAGGCTCAAAAAGGGCATGGTTCAGTTTACCACAGTGCTGGGGTTGTTTGCAAAGCAGACATAAATGTAAAGGGTGTAATGAGCCTGATGGTGGTGAAGCTCAGCATGTACGGTAAATACATGCAGGTCAACAGGCACGCACACAAAAAAACAAAGTACATGTGGGACTGAAAGTAGGAGGGCCAGCTGAGCTGCCCTGCATCACAGATGGAGGATAACACCGACTGAGCTCCAACTAAAACGTACATAAAGCCAGTGATACCCCTCCATTATCACTCTGAGAGCAAGTGAAGTCTGCTTTGAAAAGGAACTATCTCAAACAGACAGAGAAATTATCTGTAGACAGTCATTTTGACATCATACCGGTAACATTAAATAATTAACACCTTTTATTGCAGCGCGGTGCCACATTGTCCATGCAATGTGGAGTTGTGTCAGGAAGGGCATCCGGTGTAAAACTTGTGCCAAATCAACATGCAGATTCATATCGGATCTGCTGTGGCGACCCCGAGTTGAAATTGGGAGAAGCCGAAAGAACTTTTTTTTTTTTTTTTTTTTTTTTTTTTTGGAGTTTTTATGTCCAGGGAAGAATGTACATGAAAAATGTAAATAGTTGGGGTGTGTATCTTCCCCTTATAAAGCGATACGTATCTAGATACACGGGCTATGATACGATTCAGGAACGATACTTTTTATTATGAAATGATTTGATGCAATTCAATTCAGTGCGATACGACGCAATCCGAGATAATTCTTTGTTTAATGTAGACATTCATTTCCCATGATAAATTAGAATAAGTCAAAAATGGCATTGATTACCTTCAAATACATATTTCATGAAAAACCACGGACCTTCTTCAGGTTTTTGCTACTGTGTTGCAGCACATTGGCGCTGCCTCTGCTCGCCTTTTGTTCACCATTGGGGGTAGCACTACATACAGTAATAGAAAGTGCAGCATAGAGGAAGCACAGAAGAAGATGCCAGCTGTTGTCAGCATGAAATAAATAGCATAGCATAACTTTCCTGTTCTGAACTGGTATGACATGCAGTATTAACAATTTGTACATAAAGTTCAAATGGGTACATATAACTGTTATACCGCCTACCACTATAGGACATGTTAATTTTGTTTTTGCCTCGCAAGTAAAGTTCATTTCTGTGACCAGTCTTACGAGAGCCTTGCGCCGACCTGTGAACTTTTACAAGAGTTTGAAGACACAGAAGTAAGAGTGAAACAAGCTTAACTCAACTGATTTACAATGTTAAAATCAAGCCATTGACTGGTTCATAATACATTTAGATTGATTCATGGGGCCGAGTATCATAGTAATCATATGACTCCTATCCAGTTACAAGAAGTCAATTTTCTGGTCTTCACTTTCCAAACGCTCATTAACTAAACTCATAAAGAGCTATATGGCCCACAGGATCCAGGTAAATCTAAAAGGTTTAGCCCTGGAAATGTTGTTAGCCCTGCACCACCAGCTGCTGAAGTTGATGGGTGAGCTGGGATGGTGCTACTCTGGGTTCCGCTGCATTGCAAGGTGTATTTGAAGATTATAAAACCTTTTCTTTGGACTGACTCCAGGGAAAGTTCCACTGACTGCAGGGAAAGAGCCGGGATACTTTCAGGGGCACGTAAGACCAACAGGCCAATTATGAGGTCGGCCAGTGTCTGGGGTGGTATCTGTCTAGCTCACCAAGGTCTATTCCCCAGTAGCTGTGCCCCTTTGTCGACTTAGTGGGGGGTACCCTGTGTTCCTGCACCCTTGTAACACATCAGGGCCCCCAAGGGTGTTGCAGGGCTGTTGAAGTTGGTGGGTGAACTGTGATGGTACTACTCTGGGTCCCACTGCTCTGCAAGGTGTATTTGAAGTTTAAAAAAGGAAAAGTTGTTGGTTCAGACGGTGAGTCTATATGTATTTATATATTTATGTTTTTAAGTTTGCATATTATATCACATTAAATACGACTTGCACTTTTTTTTTTACCTCATTGTCACATTGCTTCCTGTGCTGCATGGGCTAAGAAAAGGGCAAGGTTCACGTTATCACAGTGCTGTGGTTGTTTGCAAAGGAGACATAAATGCAAAGGGTTAGTGTAATGAATCTGGTGGTAGTCAAGCAGAACATGTATGATAAATACACAGACATGTGGGTCAACAGGCATATACACACACACAAAAAGTACATGTGGGACTGAAAATACAAGGGCCAGCTGAGCAGGCCTGCAACACAGATGGAGGGTCCACAGATTGAGCTCCAACTAAAATATACATAAAGTCAGTGATGCCCCTCCATTACCACTCTGAGAGCCAATGAAGTCTGCTTTGAAAGGGAAATATCTTAAAAATGAACAAAACTCTTGGGATATTCTAAAGCACAGTGAACTCATTTATTCATCTACAGGCTACCGAGGGAAGAAGAAAATATTAAGTGACCAATTATTGCAGCAACCACTGTGAATCCAACAACAGACTTTACCTCACAACACAGCAGGAGACCCAAATCTGTCAGAGGGCTGATGAGGGAAAATGCAGTGGAAGAATTTTGGGCTATTTGGAGATTACACACTCAGATATGCTGCTCTCATGAACAGTCCTATCCAAGTCGTATTTTTGTTCAAACATTAACTTCAAAGTCTGTCACATGTATTATCCTTGTTTAAAATCATTATTTATGTATTTGGGCCGCTGTGTCTTATCTGAAGAGCTTTCAAGTCTGTTAAAGCACAAATTCAACATCTACAGCTTAACTTTATTTTTGGATGAAACATTAAGACCTCTCATTTGGAGTTCTCGCATAACCTGTTTTCGGCGATGGATGATATTAGTGCAGTATTTATGCAGCCACTGTGCCTAGTTGTTAGGTTTGTGTTTCCCTTAGAGCTCACAAACACACATTCTGTTGCTAAGATGGCCCTTAATCCTTGTTAATGTACGTTATAAATCAGCTCTTAAACATGTGTTCAGGACTATCGGGACTGACATTCAGTTTTGAGCTCCCACTTCACGCAGCCAGTCTCATTTCTGGATCTACTGATAGGCACGCACCCAAAAACTGATCAGTATTCAGCTGCGCCAGGCCCTGTGCCTAATTGATGCTCTCTTTGACTGTCATCATAATAAATTGGGTTTCATTCACTTTTGATGACATTAGAGCTTCGCTCAGAAGCCCTACAGTGCTCCATTAGGATAAGAGCCCGGGTTGGAGATTTGGAGTTGTGATCTAATGATTATCGCTGCCACAAAGGGCTGAAATATGTGCTGCACAATTGTCAGTGAGTGGAAAGTGTGGTGATATGCAGGTCTGTGCAAAAGTTTTAGGCATATTAAATGGTTTAAATTTATTTTTAAATAAAGAGAAGCTGTTAACTAGTTCATATTTATGAATAAATATATAAAATGTCTGACGACATCTCACCTTTAAAAATAATTAATTTCTTTGAGGTGATAAAATGACAATTTGTTTGAGGGTGTCTCTTCAAATTTATAAGAAAATCAGGCTGTGTTCAATCAGGATTTTTAAAATAATTTTCAGCAAATGTCTTTATGTTGCATTTTTTTTAGGGGGGTGGGGATTTCACATGATTTTCTGTTGACAATGATACCTGGGGGTATTTGTTTGTTTTTATTTTTTTAATGGCATGCCTAAAACTTTTGCACAGTACTGTATAAAAAGGTGGATTTGTGGATATCACAGCCAAAATTGTCAGTGATAAATTTAAATAAATACACCACATTAGAGCAATAATGAAACCCTTCACCTTTGAAAATCACCCATCAGAGCTGAACGACAATTCACCTGACAGTTGTGCAAAAATAAACATGATTCATACGCGTGTAAATATTTCAATTGATGCCTGAACAGAATAAACTGAGTGGTTAATTCAGCTGAGTGGTTAATTTAGGATGTGGGATACTGACAGAGTGAAGAAGGGAGGGCGGACACAACTCAAGAAACAATACTCACATCTGTGGAAAGTGTGATAGCTTTAAGTGTGTGTTGATGACAGAGTCTGAAATATATCAAGAGCAATGAAAAAAGACAAAACTAAAATAAAGCAGCACTCAATTGACCACATACCTCAGTCAAGGGCCAATCACATCACATTCTCAGCAACTCCAATCCCGGCACCAGGCCAACGCCAATAGGGGGCAGCATCAAATTTTCAGGGACGGGAGGTGAACAATCTGCAATCTACTCAGGTACGTACCCCACTTCCAGATAATCTGGCTGACTCACATCATGATGCTACCACCAAGCGAACAGAGAAATTGATTGGTCATAACACCAGCAATCTGGGATGTTTCTTGGAAAGGTTGTTTCGTAATTTATTATAAAACCACAGATTGTTGGTCATCTTTCCGCTGCCCCTGTTTGTTCAGGGTCGCCACAGCGGCTCCAGTACACATTGGAGAAGGATTTGGCACAAGTTTTATGCCAAATGCCCTTCCTGACGCAACTCCAGTTCTACCCAGAGAATCATACACAGCTGCTGGTCTTCCTAAAGGCGCAGTCACACCTAGGCATTTGGGGCAACATATATGAATGCATTTGCATTCATCGGTGATCGCTAGGCTCTGGTAGCCTCTGCTGGCCTTCACTGGCCTTTCGCTGGTGTTCGCTGATGAACGGAGACTACCGGTACATCCAAAATTTTCAACATGTTGAAAATATTTCAGCAATTGCTGACGTAGCTGTGGCTTCGTTGGAGACCGCTGGAGAAAGTAAATCTCCGCTACGACCAAGGTAGCCTTCATTAGCATTCGTTAGCGTCCGATAGCCGAAGTTACTGGTGTGATCGTATATGCTGGGTGCTGCTTCGCCCTGTCTGTTCAGAATCACTGGACAGTGGTGTGTCGAACCCCTCTCCTGCATGTTGCCACAATGGCAAAGGTCCCACTTTTTCTAATGGAGCACTGGCTAATGCCCGCATCTGCTGGCCTCCACTAGCATCACGGGGTTTGGAAAGCCGTGCTGCATTTGAGGTTCGCTACCAAACTCCAGGAACATAATTTTTGCTGACGTCTGGATACCTTTCTCTCCCTTTCACCGCGTTCATCAAACGCTGAGGTAAACGTCATAGTGTGACTGGGCCTTAAGCGGTCTCCCATCCAAGTACTAATCAGGACCAACTCTGCTTAACTTCTGAGATCTGACGGGATCAGGTGTACACACAGCAGATTATAAAACCACATAGTGTAAATTAGCTAAATATTTTCTTGAGCAGGGCAGCACGGTGACTTAGTACTTAGCGCTGTTGCCTCACAACTAGAAGGTCCCAGGTTCACTTTCAACCTGGTCCTTTCTGTGTGGAGTTTGCATGTTCTCCCCGTGTTTGCGTGGGTTCCCTCCGGGTGCTCCGGCTTCCTCCCACTTCCAAAGACATGCAGGTTAGGTGAATTGGTGACTCTAAATTGTCTGTAGGTGTGACTGAGCATGTGAATGTATTTGTGTGTCTATATGTGGCCCTGCAATGGACTGGTGGTCTGTCCAGGGTGTACCTCGCCTCGCGCCCAATGACCACTGGGATAGGCTCCAGCACCCCCCATGACCCTTAATTGGAATAAGCAGGTATAGAAAATGAATGAATGAATGAATTTTCTTGAGCATAATATCATTTTAAGTTATTTATTGAATCATTATTTATGCAAAAACACAGTCACAGTTCACTTGCAGGGAAATTTTCAAGATGGCATTATTTGTTTATTTTATTTGTAAGTACATTTGGTGGTCAACTCACTGTCATTGAGTGGGCAAGGCTCGTCCAGCCCGCCCAATGACAGTGAGTCAAACACTTGTTACAAAATAAGTGTGTCTACCAAATTATTAATTGTTGAAACTGTAAATTGTCAGATTCCAAGTTTTTGACTGGCTATAGTTCAAAGGCTCCCTCAAATGTAAACATATTCTTTGATCTTTCATTCTTTTCCATTCTTTCCTTAAGCTCCTTTTCTGTTCCACTTCATGCCACCGTGGTGTCTCAAATTGCAGAATGCCATCATACATAATGCACCCTCAGGAAGATTTCTCTTGAGCAAGAGTCTCCCAGTTGCCATCATTATTTTTGCACTTCAGATTTGCCATCAACTTGTTTTTGAGCTTTTTTCTCTGAATGCCTCTTACTCTAGTTTCTAGGATCTTCTTTGGAAGTCGGTGGTCAGGTCAGGTTGCCGCATCCGCCACACTACAGAACTGTCTTGGGTCCTGGATAGAAACCACCCAGGCAGCCAGCCATTATTGAAAGTAACCATTTATCTGCTGCAGCCAGGTGAAATGTGGGTGTCCCCTTGGCCTTCTCCAGTTGCTGGGGTCCTCAACAATAAGACACCTACAGCCTGGATCATGCGCAAAGAAACACGCCACATAGTCCAAATGTTGTAGCTGATAATCCCTCACAATGCATGTGATACTCCTCATCTGAGTCTCCCAAAATAACTCTTTGTCTGACACAAAGTCAATCTAGCGGTATCCAAGGATCCTCCAATGAGATCTCGTACCAAAGACATCTAGTCATCGCCTTAAGTCACTGGTTCGTGTCCAAGTCTAATAACCCTACAGTAAGATAGTGCTGTAATCAGAGCATCCATTGATTGTCAGGTCAGTACACCTTTCCTCGCCAACAAAGGCACCTAAGCCACTGGTCTCCACAACCCTACCCCACACCCAGTCCATGCAAACATTGAACAGTGTAGGAACCAGAACACCTCCCTGATGAATGCTAGTATTCACTGGGAAAAAGTCCAAGATTCTGCTCCCGTAGTCTGTCATTCAACAATATGTCATTCAATAATCCACAAGATCTGGATCTCCATCCAGATTTAGACCAAATTGTGCACAATCAGTTGGAGAACACACATGATCTCCAACTTGTATAAAGAGTTATTTACAACACTGTTCAAACCTGTTAAAGTTTAATGGGTTCTTTTGCTTATAACAAACAATATTTTACCCAGGTTTCATAAAAACAGATTTATTAGTTTTTGAGTTATCTTGCAAACTAACAACCTGTGGCAAAAATATAAGCCCCTCAAGGTAGAACACAAACACAAAAGAAAAGCAACAATTAAATTTGCAACAGAATTAAATTACACTTGAAAAGGGAGCAAAGGGAAATTGGGGTGGGGGGGGGAAATCGTGTGTGTGAGCTGGCTCTGGCTTTTTCCTTGCAAGGAAGGTAACATTCTGTTAATGGTGAGTAGGATAACATTGTTCTGTTTTTGTCTCCGGTTTGCACCATCTGATTTATTTCTTTTGGTCTAACCCCATTTCTCTAAAGTGTTCTGTTTTGTCTAAACTCAGGCCATGCTCAAATTTATTCAAGGTCTGCATAATGTCATGATTTAATTTTTTGTTGAATTTAAAAATGATTTATAAGAATGGAAATTAAACATTAAATTTGATTGTGTTTTTTATGCTGAAAAGCTTTTAAACACAAGACTTGCTTATCCAGATAATGCTGACTATAACACATCTTCCTCTGCTTATTTTCTTTATGTATCACAATATGATATGATGTTTTCTGTTTGATGCTGTGAAAAGGTCTATATACAAAATTTAAAAAGCTGCAAAAATAGTTCAGTCAAAAGGAAAGCACAGCTACAAAACAGTTACTCTGATCAACTAGAAGGCACTCAAAGAGCGCATACCTCCGCCAAGGCCACATATTGCTTAAAACTTCTTCTGCATCCTGGATTTAAAATAGGTTCCAGATTAAATATAATCCCTCATTTTCTATTATTATCAATCTGCTCCAAACCAGTTGTTCCAGACCCTTTATACCAGTGGGTCTGGAACAACTCCAGTCTCACAGAGAAGACCAAACTGCGTGTCTACCAGGCCTGTGTGCTAAGCACTCTCCTCTAGACAGCAGTGAGACATGGACTACCTATGTGAGTCACAAGAGGAAATTCAACAGCTTCCACCTGAGATACCTGCGGTGCATCCTGCGCATCCAGTGACAGGATAAAGTCCCCAACATAGAGGTCCTGGAATGCGGCAACATGGCAAGCATGCTCTCCATTTTCAGTGGAGTGCCTTCGTTGACTCGGTCACGTCAGGAGAATGGAGCCAGGCCGCATCCCTAAAGACCTCCTGTATGGTGAGCTGGTAGAGGGATCACAAGTTACTAGATGTTCATGCCTACTCTACAAACATGTCTTCAAGACTGCAAGAAAGACATGAAAGTGTGCACTATCAACATTGACACATGGGAATACTGTGCAGAAGGCTGCTCAGCCTGGCGCCATGATGTCAGACAGGGTGCACGGATAGCAGAGGAGGTGAGGACTGTACAAATCGCTGAGAAACGAGCCAGGAGGAAGGCAAAACAACAGCAGCCTCAGCAGGCAACCTCCTGTTTCTACAGTAAATGCAAAAGAGACTGCCATTCGTGAGTTGGACTGTTCAGCCACTCGTGAAGGTGCAAATGAACGCATGCTACACCATCGTCTCCCAAAGACAGAAAGATGCCGACGGATATCCATCTGCTCACCAAATTTCATGAACATCCTCTCACAACTTTTTGAATTAAATGTTGCTATATACCAAACATTCTTCTGGATCTCAATTCCAGATTATGTTCCGGATCACCTCCAAAATTGAATCACTTTTTTCCCGGAGCATTATCTATGTGCTCACCATATTTTACTGAAATCTGTTCATTACTTTTTGAGTTATCCTGCTTACAGGCAAATAAACAAACAGACAAACGCTGGTGCTAGTGAAAACATTACCTCCTTGGCAGAGGTAAAAATAATTTTCTGCAAAACACTTCCCAGCCTGCGTTGCTTCCCGTTACAATCAGATGAAGCGCTGTTGATGTAATATTCATCTGTGCTGCATCACTGCTACCTCTGAGCATGAACTCAGCTTACTGTGGATTTGTCTGATGAACAATGTTCGCCTTTGGTTTACATGATCAGCCCCCTGAAAACTATCCAGATCAAATATTCTAAATCACGCAGAGGCAGCTTTGTGTTTCGATCCGTTGATTAGATGTTGCCTGGGAGATTGTTTTTATGTGACAAAAGATATGGAGAGGATGCAATATATAGTAATTAGCACTTACACTTTCCTGTAGAGGAAATGAATGCAGTCTCAGTCTCTCTCTCTCTCTCTCTCAAAAAAAGCCACAGGAGAATAATGCAGCAGGGTTACAGCTTTTGTGGTGAGTTTGCCAATATGGCATAATAATGGGCACAGATATTGTGCAGTGCAGCCACCTTACTGCATGGGTGGTCTATTTCTGTTTTTGACTCGGTAATGCTTTGTTAAGTTGGCACTTTCAGAAGATAAGAGGAGTGCTGTAATCAAACTTGCATCTGCTGCTGGCATGCTGTCTCTCTCTACCTGCTGAGATCTGCCACATAGATAGAAACCATTGTGCCTCCTCCTTCACTTTGCCTCACATCTGTAAATTTTCACATATCTGTGACAAAGCCAGATTGCAAAACAGAAGATATTTTTGTCTGAAAATCGCCTACAGTTCAAACTAGAATAATCACTCTGCACAGCTTTATCTCTGTTTGGGTAAAACCTGGTAAAAATGCCAACACAGCATCACATTGCTTAGGATAAAGACTGTTGACATTTGTGCAGAGAACAACTTCAGCATCCATCTGAGCGGAGTAAAAACCTCTCCCAGCAATGGATCTGAGCATCGATCGTTTCAACTTGCCTTTGTGCTCCAGCCTCATTTCAAGTTGAATAAGAAAATGCTGTCAAAACTGTGGAGCTAGGAAAAAGAAACGTAAATAATATCAAGATGTGCCCATGTATAAATCCTTTTTCCAGACACACACTTTGAGCAATCAATTTGCATAAAATGAAATTATATAGTGTCAAGTTTGAAAAGATCACATGACTTTTCTGTTAAAGCAACACTGGCAAATTTACTTGGTAGGACATAGTAACATTTCCATCCATCCTCCTTCACGCCTTAAATCAAATGAAAACAGTCACATTACCAGATAAGACACACAAGTGATGCTTTCAAGTCTGCACCTTGATCACAGAGATCCCTTTTAAGTGGCAGATGGGAGTCAGGATAGTATGTTTCTGAGATATTCATACTGTCTTCAACTTTTAAAAATGGCTAAGGATGGGTCAGATCATGAAATTAGAGAACTGCCAAGGATGAGGTAACGAGACGGTTGAATGCAGCATCTTTGATCTTTATGTAATTTGCTTTGACAAGTATTACCTACCACATGGAAAATGTAGTGCAATTATTGATGCTCTTTCTGTAAAAGGTTTGTGCATGTTGGTGTAAGGCCGTAAAGGAACTATGCCAAAGCAGATGTGTAGTTGAAAGTCAGTTTGATGACAAAATGATGCATGTAATGTTCCAGCATGCATATCTGAAAATGGCCATAGAAACCATGAAAACAGTGTTTGGAACATTTTCATGGTTTCTATGGCCATTTTCAAACATGCTGGAACATTACATTACAATGAAATTGCAGGAACTCCCAATTTTGATTAGATTTTAAAATGTATTATTAACTAGGTTTGGACGAGTAGTCGTAGTCAACTAGTCAAATACAACTAGCTAGCACCCAATTAATGGACTAATTTTCTTCTTCTTGATGAGTCAGGTAATTCAGATAGCATGACTTTCGTACAATGTAAGTGTAAATCCTTAACAACGAAAGGCATCAGAGGGCTGATACACACCCTGCACACTCTTCACACTGAGACAGAGGTTTTTATCCTTTTGTTAACATGAATTAAGTAATCTCATAGGTTAAACAGGAATGAAATAAAATCTCGTATTACCTGCGTAAAACTACTAAATATTCATAATCTAAATACGCAGGGAACATATCTTGTATTTTGGGTTTTGAGCTAATGTTCATGAAAGGATAAATTCGTTACCCCATGCTTGTTCTCATGAAATACGGGAAATATTTATGGTCTGATGTCATTCAGCCTTTGGCTTCATGGAATATAACACCAGACCACAGATATTTGCCCGTATTTCATGAACAAGCACGGGGTAACTAATAATATTATGAATACTTATTGTCAGCAATACATGCAGTGAGCTTTGAGGGACCACACATAGTCGAGTAAAGGTTGTTTTTTTTTTATTACTATATATGACTTCATATTATGACTTTTTTGTGACTTCACTACAAAGTCACTTATACCAATTGTGATCAATATGTGATCAACTCAACAATATGAGCTTTTGATTAAATCTCTAGCCACATTGGTAGCGGAGATATGGTAAACGTGCTTTTGGGTTGTTTTGCTTGACCTTGACCTTTGACCAATCTGTTCCAAAAGTTAATCATTTGGAGACACTAAGCCAAGTAATATTACCACCACGTTTGGAAAAAATCCATCCAGCTGTTCATTTAGTTATTTTGTTCACACTCACACACAGACACACACACACACGAGCGATTACAATATCCTGCTCAAGGGTGAAAATAATCTGTTTAAGTTTAACGTATACATTTCCACTGTGATTGATTTACAATGCCCCCTGACTTGAGCAATGTCTACTTTTATTTCCAAGAATCAGGAAATCTCCAACACTCCAAAGAATCTGTTGCAGAGAATAAGGATCAGTTTCAGTTTCCAGGAAAGACACTGAGAGGCTGTAGCACAGGTATGGGGACTCAAAAGTAATTTTCCAGAAATGAGCCTGTGGCTGAAAAATAAGGAATCAGTCACTGAGAAGTCAACATTATGCTACCAAAAGGCAAATACTGTAAGTACTTTGAACTGAAAACAAGGTCGCTCGCCATATAATCACATCGCGAGCACTCAGTACATAAGAACAATCTGAGTGACTCAATGGTCTGCACAGACTACAGCCTGAAGTCTGCTGAGTAAGTTTATCCAGTTATCAAGATCATTATCTAAAAGTTGTGAAACTTCATGTCCAACAACTTGCGATGCTAATGTTAGCTCATGCAGCTAAAACACAATAGTATTAACATGGCTTGTGTTTGTCAGGAAGATACACTGTCCAATCGAACTAAACAGTAATTGGTCATAAGTACATTTATAATTTAATAAATAATATGCCACTTTTCTGCTTCTCCTTCTCCTCCTTCTTCTTCTTTCGGCTGCTCTTACTAGGGGTCTCCAGAGCAGACCACCCACCTCAATCTCTCCATGTCCTCTGCATCTTCTTCTGTCACACCAGTGATCTACATGTCCTCCCTCATCACATCCATATAACTCCTCTTTGGCCTCCCTCTTCTCCATTTGCTTGGCAACTCCATCCTCAGCATCCTTCTCCCAATATACCCTGCATCCCTCCTCCACACATCCTCAAATCAATTCTCAGTCTCACCTCTCTCATTTTGTCTCGAAACTGTCCTACCTTCGCTTTCGGACTGCGCTGTACATCCAACTGGCTTTCATTCTCCTTCTCTCCAGAGCATATCTCTACCTCTCCAGGCTCACCTCAAACTGCACTCTGCTCAACAATGTCATCTGCAAACATCATAGTGGATGGAGACGCCTGTCTGATCTCGTCCATCAAGCTGTCCATCACCTTTGCAAGCAAGAAAAGACTCAGAGCCGATCCTTGATGTAATCCCACGTCCATATTGAAAGTACAGTGCCGAAAAAAGTATTCACCCCCTTGGTCTTTTACATATTTTAATTTCTTTATGCCATTCACAAAAAAGAAATCAGGCTTCTCTATATTAAAATTTCTAAAATTATCTTCTTTTAACTCAAACTTAAAAACAAATCTCTACAACTTGACATAAATTAAATAAAAATATCTAAGCCAAAATAATGGGTTGCATAAGTAATGGCACCCTTTAATATAACACAAGTAAATCATCAGTTTTACAGCCAGTTTTCTGGAGACAAGTCAGGGGATGGATACATGAACATTTCCAAGTTACTGAATATGTCTTGGACTTCAGTCACATCAATTATTAAGAAACACAAACAGGTTGGTACTGTATGGTAAACCTGTGTCAAGTAGGCAGTTCTCAAAAATTGCGTGACCGGCAAGAAGGAGACTAGTGAGGGAAGCCAACAAGACACCCATGACAACTCTGATGAAGTTATAGGCTTCTCTCGCTGTGATTGGAGAAATTGTGCAAAGTGCAACTTTTG
>OMMV01107791.1:0-10141 GCA_900302635.1 Chatrabus melanurus
ATGAGCCACAATAATTACGAACGGTTCACGTCGGTTCCAGAAGGGGTTTGCGCCGCTGCGACGTCTGTGGGAATTTGTCAGGAATGCCTGTGTCGGATGAATTTTTGGACATGCCCTAAATTCAAGCGACGCTTGTGTGCCACTCTGCGCTGCCCTGCGACGCCCGCCACGGGTGTGGGAATCCCCGTGGATGCGCCGGGGCATTCCGGGGTTCCCACGGCGATGCCGTTCGCATGTGTGTCGCAGCTCAGTGTGATAGGCCCTTTAGCCAATGCAAAATTGGTTTTAACTGCATTTAAATGATCTAGCAAGATATTTGGATATGCAGCTATAAAGTGACACTGTGACGGTCAATTCTTTTTATTTTCTGACATGTTCATGGCTAAACAATTGATTACCCTTAACAGAACCCTAAACCTAACCCTAACCCAACAAACACATGAAAGCTTCTCCAAGAACTGCTTGAAAAAAATGTGAATTGCACATACATTTGTTCCAGATATGTGGTTTGCCATGAAACACCATCACAGACGCATCCATCCTTCTTAATTACAGCAACTATATGGCATGTTCCTTGTGCAGTCTGTTGTGCAATGGCCATAAAAAAAGTTAAATATCTCAAATATTCAAGCATGGCATTCTTTCTGCCACCTTGTGGGGGAGTGTCAACTAATTTTTCTCTTGTTTTGCATGGACTCACCAGTCTGAATAAATAGTGTGCGGTTGAGAAGATAGAGAACCCTGACAGACCGTACAGTACCACACTGAGCCTGCCTCAGAGATGAAAGGTGAATTCAGCACAAATTCATCAAATTCTGACACACACATATGAATCAAATTATGAAGAAAGTGGGCAAGTTAACTCCACAAATATGATACAAAATGCAAAAATAACCTGCTGAAAGATAGGCATGCCATGTGAGATCATAAATTAGGTAATGGGAGATTGCAGCAGACTCCATTTCAGCAATAATCTGGGCCAATCATTCATCTGTCAAATCCTCAACATCATCTCCCAAAACCTGGAATTTCATTTGTGTGGAGGACACAAAGGCAGAAATTTTTCTACGATGACCAACCAATAATGAGATTGTTTTCTCTTGATCACCATTTCTAGTTAGGTTTGCAAAGACTTTGATTGCAACAGTTCTCTGTCAAACACGTGGGGTTTCACTATGGAGAACGCTTCTCGGTGTTACCTTCAGAAGCCTATAAATCATCACCTCGCGTCAAGGTGGGGCCTCTTTTATAGAAAGGGTTGACAAATTGTCACTTGCCATTAAAATAATACTCCTTCATGTTTTCCCAAAAGCCTGGCTGTCAACACGAGTACGCCGATTAACTGTCCACCTGAACAAGCTAAGACCTCGGTCAACACTCGATTGTTTCTCTAAATGTAGAGCAAATTCAAAGTGTGTTAGCTGACACCATCAACAACCATGATGTTGTTAGCTGACATAGCTAATGGCATTAACTACTTCGTTCAGCCACCACACCGATAAGCATCGTTAGCCACTTAAAACAGCTCTTACATTTGGCTGAGTTCAGTGCTGATATCCGAGCAACGATAATGGTACTCGACTGGACGCCTGGATGCCTCCGCTGCCTTGACCCAAGCACGAGGCAGCCCGGTGCATATATGACGCATCTCAGCATCCAATTGTCATGCAGAGTACGGAAA
The DNA here is from genome assembly GCA_900302635.1 of Chatrabus melanurus. NCBI lineage: Eukaryota > Metazoa > Chordata > Actinopteri > Batrachoidiformes > Batrachoididae > Chatrabus > Chatrabus melanurus. The sequence goes on from OMMV01107791.1 coordinate 1,682, forward strand.
GAATTATTCTGAGATATCAAGAGCTTAGTAGCGTGTAGGTCAAGTTCATTGAGTTGCATTGCAGTTGCACTGAGGTGCATTACGCCTTCCCGGGTCATCCTGAGCCGAGCGCAGGCAGGGCCGAGGTGGGTGGGATTCCACTGAGCTCTGAAAAAAGACCTTTTCCAACTTTTGCAGAGTAGTGTGCCTGCTTGGGACAGGCGTGAGCAGCTTGGGGAAATCAGTCGAGGTGCGTGGAGTTGTAGCTCAGCCTGTTGCGGCACAAAACTCGACCAGGTATCGACCGGTCTCGACCAGCAGTTATACAGCTGCTACATTACTTACTTGCACTGGAAGAGTGAAACAACTGAGAGAAACCTCACATAGCAAATGATAAATGAGGAAGAGAGAGTGCAAGAAAGGTGTACTGCATTTATGAGCTTTAAAGTTTTACTGTCTGAGCAGGCTTAATTCTGAAAAGTATATGCATGCTTTGAAAATGAAACAAGCGGTTTCTTTCAATAAAAAGAAAAAGAAAAATGGCAGGCAAAGAAAAATGTAAGATGAGCTGAGAGTCTATTTCACCACATTTCGTGAAGAGACATACCGGGCTTTCATCAAACATGCCCTAGCAATAAATAGAGATTTTTGAAAACCACCATTAGGAGCCAGTCATGCATCCCTATACCATGACATTGTGAAGGTGCAGAGGGATTGGCTGGCACACCTAAAGCGCGTCCGTGGTTTCTTGATAGGACAAAAAGGCGTTCTGGCCTGCAGCACTACAGAGGATCAGCTGTCTATTGGCAAGAAAGAATGCAAAGTGTTCTTTTGCCTTATTTAGCCAAAGACAAGCCATCATAACACAAAGCATGTAATGGAAAAAAAAATGGAGATATAGCCAAGATTAAGAGCCAAGGCTATAAAAGATATCAACAAAACATTCCTCAAAGTAATGAAAAGATATTTGTGGTATGAGGATGACAAGAGGTGTGCACGGCACAACACTCAAATTATTTAGGGAGGAACCACATGCTGTTGGATAAGAACGTCTTCTGAACATTTATTTTACAGAAATAGCTTTTGATATACAGTAAGGCCTCTTTCACACTAAAATGTGGGGCACTTTCTCAAAGACAATATTTTTAAGTTTAATCTGCACTCTGCAGGATTCTGACTGTGGTAGATTCATTATTTTTAAGCATATGATCCATTAAACACCATCATTAATGGCGAGAAAAACTCATTTCACACACAATTTCAAACCCTTTGGATTATCTTTTAATTGTCTTTCTGTCCCAAGTGTCCATTATTCTATCAGAACAAAACTAATCCAGAAGTGTGCATTTGTGTGTCTGCCAGGGTGCGCTTCAAACTTTCATCTACTTGTTTAAAATTCCCTACAAAGTGTGCACCCCTTCGAGAACAAGTGCATTATGCTCCAGTTAGTGCAGCGTGAGGGAGACCAGGACTTTGCTCTATTCTCAGCAGGGGGTAGTTTCAAGTTTTATGCATGGGTGCATCTACATTGAAGACCAAAGTGTGACTGAACTGCGTTACTGGACCTGTAAAGCAGCAAAAAAGTTCTTGCATAATTCTGGTCACTGACATGAGGTGTCTATTTACAAATGGAGCAAAAAACCAAAACAACGATTGACGTATTTGTGTATCATTGACAGCATATAAATTTGAGAACGGTTTCCTGTTCAAATTTTTTTTGAATTCACATTTGGCTTCTGCAATCTGTACTCAGTAGAGACAATCTTAGATGATAGACAGCACAGAAGATAGACGGATATATATGAAACTGAGCATATCTTAAACATTGAATGCAGCATGAACTACAAACCTTGTGCAAGCACTTCCAATCCTCCTTCATGTCGTCTGTAAGATTTTACAGTGAATTAAACTATATTTGCCACGGAATCCGCAAAATAAATACTTTGGAATTTTGCGATATACCACAGAAAAAGGTACTTTGTAATAACTAGATTCATTCATTCATTCATTCATTTTCTATACCCGTTTACTCCAATTAAGGGTCACGGGGGGTGCAGGAGCCGATCCCAGCATTTTTACTAGTGTGTACGGCACACTAGCGCTGCCTCTGTTTGCCTTTTGTTCACCACTGGGGACAGCACCACATACAGCAGCCGAAAGAGCAGCAAAGAAGAAGCCAAGAAGAACAAGCCAGCTGTTGTTAGCACAGTATAACTTTCTTGTTGTGACCCAGTATCACAGTATTAATGAACTGTGAACCAAACTTAAAGTTCAAACAAGTACATTTTAGGCACAGTCACACTATGACATTTGGGCCAACGTGGACGAACGTATTTGCAAATGTCGGTGTCTGCTGGCCTCCGCTGGACCTCTGCTAGCCGCCACCAACTCACCTCATTTGTCTATCATCTTGATTAACCATAAAATCATCCAGATTTAAGTCAAATCTTGAAAATGACGTTTACGACTTCACACAGCCTCCATATATGCCTTCCACCTTCCATATGTCTTCCAATTTTTTAGCCTTCTACCTCTTGAGAAGGGAAGATAAAAAAAAGAAGCAATAACACTTCTATTGAAGGTGTTCTGGATGTATGCCAGACAAGATTTCAAGAGGCAAACAGCCTCGAATGATCACGTCATAAGTTCAGGCACTTGTAGGTGAACGCTCTTAGACCAGACTCAAAATGTTTGATGCTTTCACATTATGGAACGTCACTGCTCTGGTACTCATCCCACCTTTGCACTCCAGCCCCCTGATCCAACCCGTCTCGACCCCGTGCCAGTCTCGCCAAAAGCTTTTGAGCACAGCTGGTAGTGGTTAGGCTTGATCACAGCATAAATCTCCTGAGCGCTGCTGCAGAAAACAGGAAAAACTTGACAAAAAGCTGCTCTCAGTAACACATCCACGCTGTGACATATATTGCATTTCAAAGTGTAATTAGGAATGTGTGATCTGCATGCTTTGACACATGAGCCTTTTATTTGTTGATAACTTTTCAGCCAGCTGCTTTGTTCATCAATGTGCAGTGAAGTTGGACCAAAGTAAGCTATTGTGTGTTTGAAAGTCTAACTGTGTTCAGGTTTGAAAGTGTCATGTGCTACAGGAATGTGGAAGTAGTATTTTTACATTCAAGAAAACCTCTGAGGTATGAAATATAAAATTAGGGAGTGTGATCACGATGAGCAGCAGTTGCTTGTCATAGATCAGGTGGGTAAAATGTTGCTGTAAATGGTGTGGAATATTTGAGATTAGTCAAAAGTATCGACACTTTCAATTAGTGGTGTAATGGATCACAGTTGATCCATGATCCATACGGACCACCCCCGGCGGTTCGGCATGCATATGACCCACCGATTATTTGCAAAGTTTAAAAAAATAGTGTGAAATATGGTTTTATTGACATGATGACTTGTTTTAAAAGTAACAATTGTGTAAATCTCGATGCGTTCACATGAATGTAGCTTGTTAAAAGCTGACAGCCTCTGCCACCTTACACTCCACTCGAAACAGCCAGGCACAAGCTTGACGCATATCAAGGTCCAAACACGGAAAGAATCACTCTGAAATAGAACGAGTTGAGGACGGCATGTGTACGCTGCACCTTCTCCATGCCGTCGTAAGCTGGGCATGGGTGGGGCCGAGGTGGCTGGGAGTATACTGAGCTCTGGAAAAAAAAAATTTTTTCACAACTCTTCCCAAGTGGTGTGCGTGTTTGGGAGGACTCGATGCGACCAGGCTACAGCAATCAGATGATGTGCAGCAAGATGTGCTTGGCACTTTGGTGAGAAGATGTTCTATTTTATTTTTTAAATTTTTTTTAACATTGGACACCTTGTTTTCATTCATGATTATGGGCAAGAGTTCCTTGTTTTCATTGTTCTCTAAGTTCTTTAATAAATGGAAAGCAAAGTTATATTTGTCTCCCCCCTTTTTCTTTTTTTGCTGAGGCAAAAAAAGATCCAATTCATGACAGAAAAAACGTGATCCAATCCGAACCATGGGTTTTGTGAACTGTTGTAACCCTACTTTCAATACTAATTGGATACCACATGTTAAAACTTAACACCTGTTATCTGCATGAAGGCTCAAATAAGTGCAAAAGCATGTTTACTTTGGACGAGGCGGATGCTGTTGAGCAATTCACTGAATAGATAGCATCCTTTTTTTCAGCACTGGAGGGATAAAATCTTCTAAAGCAGACAATGAGGGTAGCATTTAATTGTTAATGTTCTGCTGTCTCCGTGCAGTTACTGCTGACTCCGAACCATTTGTACACCAACCTTTGTGTATGTATACACACAATCCTCCACTACTTTTCCCCCACAGTAACACGGCCTGAGGTAAAACACAGAGAACAGCATATTGTGATCGTCTCTGTCAAGGAGGTTATGTTTTTGTCGTTGTTTGTTACTCAGCAGGATATCTCCAAAAGGCATGAACCAATTTCAATAAAATTTGGAGAAGATGCAGGTCTTTTGCCAAGGAAGAGAGGATTACATTTTGGAGTGGATCCAGAACAAGGAGTAGATCTTGTCTTTGATCAGTTTCGCTTTTTCCTTTGAATGAGTTCAGGTAACTATAGAAGTAACAAGGCAACTTTATCTTAGTGAAGTAACTACGTGATTGCACGCAACTAAGAAAATAAACCTGGGTAACTTGAGTCAAACTGCAACTGAATAAGTTACTAAGGACTTAAAGTAACTGTAACTCATTAGCCTGAGAATAACAGAGTAACTAAGTACCTTTAACTGAGGAACTTAATAGACTCATTTGATCTGACCTGCTGATCTTTGGTCCTGATTCCTTATTTCCTGTAACCAGGGTTAGACAAACTGTGCCGAAAACTAACCAAACATAAGATCAGTGATCAGAATCAAAAATGAATGATCAAAGATCGGTGATGACAGGTGAGTGAGCAGGATCAAAGGTCTGCAATCAAAATCAAAGATAATTGTTCAGGAACAAGGAAAAGGATCACAAGTCAGCAATCAGGATCTAAGAATGTCAAAGAAGACAAAGAACCACAAAAAAGTCAACAGAGACTGTTGGACCTTGGCGGAGGTGTGCACTCCCGGACTTCCCTATTAGTTAAGCTATGTTTCAGTGAAAATCAGTGAACAGCAGTTCTTCATATACTGGTGTGTGTTAACTCCAATCTTAGAAAGTCCATTTTGTTATCTAGTGAGCTAACATTAGCCACAAGTGTAAAGTTTTTGACATTTTGGACATAAATTGGTTTCAATGTCAATTTGATCAGAAATAGAATATATAATGTTACATAATGTTATAGTGTTTACATGTACAGTATGCAAGTTTGTAATTGACTAGGTTGGGGAGGTCTATAGGAAATCTACTACCTCAAAGACTCATCTGGCATCAATACAATCACTGACTTACTAACATAGTCTACCTCTTTTCAACTATAGCAGGTCTCCCATTGCCAATTTCTGACACCTGATTGTGTACGTTTTTGGCAAAAAAACAAAAAACAAACAAACCAAAAAAAACAATTAAATACCCAATTGGGGCATGAACACGTGTGTAAACTGTGGTAATAGTGCCGTTGTAGAACGTACTTGTCCAATCGGGAAGGTTTTGAACATGTTCAAAAAAATTTGTGTTGTGACACAGTGATTCACAAAAGTGAATAATCAGATGTAATCTGTGCAGATAGGCGGTAACATGCGCCTTTTACTTTTATTTTGCAGACAGTTTTGGTTTTTATTTCGTTAGTGCATCTTGAAATATGTCATTTCTGCCTGAATGTGGATTTGGCTGTGCAGTCATTTTGATGCCAGCTTAAAATTAAAGGTTAAAATTAAAATACAATTCAGAGTGTTTTCTGTTTTGCAGCAGAGCGATTTCATTGACCAGAGCGGGCAATGATCGTGCGCAGCGGCGTGCAGTAACTGTGTGCGAGAGAGCGGGGGAATGTCGTATAGCGGCCTTGTGCCGAGGCGCACAGCTGCTTCGTGCCAACGCGCACAGCTCATTGCTCTGGCAAAAGCACCGCAGAGGTTAGCGCACAGCCTGTATGGAGTATTTGTTGCATACCAGACCGCACGCACCACACATCCATTTTATTTTTAGAGGCGGCTTTGGTATTAGCTTAGAAGGTTTTGTTATTATTTCTTCAGTGCCTCTTAAAATAAATCATTTCCACTTGAATGTGGATTGGGCAGCTCAGTTATTTTGATGCCAGGCTACAATGTAAACTAAAATTAAAATACAGTGCAGATTGTGTTATTCGTGAGGTGAATGGTGGGCAATTTTCACTGTAATGGTACGAGCAGGTTAAAATTTTGATATCTTGACATCCCTACTTGAAAGTTGCACTGCTTTAGTATAACTGAAACTGGAACAGGATGTTATGCATTTTGGGCTTTCAACTTGCATTGAACTTGACCAAAAGCTGCTCTCATGACCACATCTACGCTGTGACGTGTATATTTTTTATTTTTACATTCAAGAAAACCTCTGTGAGATATGAAATATAAAATTAGGGAGTGTGATCACGATGAGCAGCAGTTGCTTGTCATAGATCAGGCGGGTAAAATGTTGCTGTAAATGGTGTGGGAATATTTGAGATTAGTCAAAAGTATCGACACTTTCAATTAGTGGTGTAATGGACCATAGCTGATCCATGATCCATACGGACCACCCCCGGCGATTCGGCACGCATATGACCCACGATTAATTGCACAGTTTAAATAATAGTGTGAAATATGGATTTATTGACACGATGACTTGTTCTTAAAGTAATAATTGTGTAAATCTCAATGCAAAAGCAGTTGTGCGTTCACATAACTGTAACAGGATGTTATGTATTTTGGACTTTCTGTCTCATCATCAACTATTATAGCAAATGATTAATCCATGATGATTTCACAGTTCAGGACATTTAAAAAGCATTTTATTGCAGATTCCAAGACCCTTCCATCACCCTAAAGGAGTGGTACAAGTAGGTATGTTACATTTTTAATTTAAATCAACTTTACGATGAAGTATTGAATCTCCTCAAACATGTTCATGGTCACTACACACCCTAGCTGTCCTTAACACTGTACCGGGTGTGTGAATGGGTTATGATTGGCTCTGATCTCGTTCACATAAATGAAGAACTTTGGAAATGCTGGACCAGGCCAGCTGGATTCCATAAAGGCCTCAAAGCCGCCTTTGCACTCTCCGTAAAAGCCACGGGATTTATCCAGCGGACAGCGTAACCTCTGTATATTCCAAATATTACATGATTAGAAAGAGGGGAGGCTAGATAAGCAGACCAGAATATACCCACAATTACAGACTTAAAACACAAGCTGGACTTGGACGGAGAACAATAGCGGCTTGTGAATGAACGCTATGATTTGCATACTATGAAGAGGAAAGAGGGAGCGCATTTTGCTCAATGACTAAAACAAACATCGCAACAGTTCAAACGGCATCCACAAAAAGAAAGGAAAAAAAACAAACCTGTTTGCTTACAATGTCACAGTGATGGTGTGGCATGTTTGGTTGCCTTCAATAACACTGTTGCTGATGTGTTTGATCACGGGGTGGGGAGATTTCTATGCCTGGACAGAGAGTCCAGCAGCAAGGGTGCTGAAATATGCCATGCAAACATTGGCCTGCGCAGGACAAGTAAATCCTACTTAAGTTTCATATGAAAGACTCATGAATCAAATCACTACTGTGATAGTACTGTGCATAGTGTTTAAAAAAATATTTCAGCCTCCATACTTTTTTTTGGAATAAAATCGGCCTCACATCTGCCCTTAACATAAATTTTTTTTGGCTTCCATACTTTGTTGGTGGCTGCCGTTTTCGGCCTCCGCTCCACTTAGTCATTTGAAATAGTCACTCACTGACCTCCTGAAAAAAGGTTTAGACACAAACTTGGGAAATATATCTGCTACTTTCGGCTTCTCCCAATTTCAACTTTGGGTCGCCACAGCAGATCCCACATGGATCTGCATGTAGATTTGGCACAAGTTTTACGCCGGATGCCCTTCCTGACGCAACTCCACATTACATGGAGAATGGGCAGGGGTGGCCTCGAACCGGGAACCTCTCGCACTGAAAGCGGTCGCACTAACCGCTAAGACACCGCGCTGCCACACTTGGGAAATATATAAATATAAATATTTAAGGAGGCCAAAAACTGTATAATTGGCTTTCAAAAATAAAAATATTTTCATTGTTATTATTATTAACAGTATTGTTATTATGTGCAAAAAAGTAAAACGTCTTCAAAAGTGGATCTTTATTCTAAGGGGGTTGGGGGGGCCGTTCCCACCCCTCGGGCTATGCACCTGCACAGTCTCTATAAGCAGGAAGAAATCACACAGAAAAACTCATTTATTTATGTGGAAAGCGCTTTGGTAAAAAGTTTACATCACAGACACCATAGATCAGAAACACACCTGGTGTATATTTGAAGGAAATGAGAGTGATTTTTTTTTTTTTCTTTAATTTCACTG
>OMMV01107814.1:0-14662 GCA_900302635.1 Chatrabus melanurus
TATATATATATATATATATATATGTTTTTTTTGTTTTTTTGTTTGTGTTGTGGGGCGAGGACCATATAGTGGTAATTTTGTGTGTGTGTATGTATATATATATACAACTTAAATGGAATGGAGGTTGCCAAAATCGCAAAAAGTCGCCCGATTTGTTGCTCGTCACCATATAGGATTTTTGTATTAATAATACTGTTTTTGATGAACAAGCATATTGGTTATTGGCATTACTTTGATTTTTTTTTTTAACAGGTAAAAGATTGTTTTGAGAAGGACTATAGCATAATGTATGGGATTTAAGGGTCTGAAGCTAAATCCACATTTTGTCGTCGGTGCATGCAAAAGTAAGAGGGCGCAGCGCCCATTATCCATTTTAGAAAAACCCTGGTATATTATAATGAAAGAGAAAGAACACAGTATTGGGTTTGAGCCTACACCTGGTGGTGTTAGTGATGCTATATTGTAGGAAGTAAGGAAACATTTGGGGAATCCCCAATGACATCATGGGGGAACTTCAGCAACAATAACAAATATGGCTGCTCTTGGTCATGAATCGTGCGTGGCTCGAAGACGCACAAAAACACTACGTATCCTGGTAATTATGCAAAATGTAAAGTACCGTAGGTACTTTTCTTTACAGTTGTAACTTTTATTTGGAGAAAAAAGAGGAAAATCTTCTCTTGTTTTCCCACATCCCACCCTTTTCCTCAAAGGTTCAATCAGAACCCATCAGCTATCATAAAATTTGGGTGCGCAAAAAACTGCAGTCACAGGAAAAGGCCGAATTATTATTTTTGGATGCAGGTGTTCACTTTTGAGTCGTTGTATTGAGCATTTTTGTGTATCAATATTGCTTATTTTGTATTCATACGGTGCCACAGTTAACTTTCTGAATGATTTTTAGCATGAAATTGCTGAATGGTGGCAAAAAAAATTTGACAGCCAACGGGTTTCTTTGAGGAAAATATTCCGGCATGTTTTTGGAAGTCCACATGGGCCACGCTGCAGAAAGAGAAAAGTACCGAGCGGATGAGAGGGAGAGCTAATGAATTATGGGTGGGCTGAGAATAGAGAGAGAGGTCTGTGCTCTGTCGCTCCCCTCCTCCTCCTCCTCCTCTTGGGTTGTGGAAGTGTCACGCTGTCAGTTACCATGCAGATGGTGATCCTGGAGTTTTGCAAAATCACGGGAAAAGAATGGGAGAAAATGGAGTGAGTTCAAAATAGAAATGAGTGGAAAAAGAACAAAACCTCCTTTCATGTTTATTATTCTTATTGTAAATACTAAACTTTTTGGAGCGCGTGAGATAAAGCTGATTGACTGCAGATTGTTCTCTTCCATAAACCAGACATCCGTGTCATGTATTGACGAGTATTGGTTTATAAAGGCCAATACTAAAAGCTAACCTTTATGTTGTCAATAAAATCTGAGGGACTGGAATCCTGGAGATGTAACTCCTTGTGGGATCTGCTGTGGCTATTGTTTATGCCCCCAACTGGTCTAATCCCATTTCATCAACAAAAAGCCCAATCCCATACTTATAATTGTGGGGCAGGCTGTATGTATCACAGCTCAACTGTGGTCCGTTACACAGCTACTAAAAGACAAAATGAGAATATATCAAATGGGAGTAGGCCAGCTGGCGTATTGTGATATGGATTATGCTGTCCTGGATAATATTCCATCTTAGTTTAAAGATCATTTGACCCAGCGCCTGTTGACCGCGTATGGAAACAAATAGATCACAGCTCCACAATAGTAAAGATGTTCTTCTTTCCTTTGGCATAATGTGATCCGTGAGTCAAATATTACTACAGCAGGCTTTTCAACGCTGGAGAGTTTTCAAAACTCGCTGTGAGAGGTTCCAGAAACTTCATCAATAAATTTACCAAACCCACAGAGGAAATGACAAAGCATTTTTCTTCTTTTCGTGTTCTCAATGTGACACATGTTCAGCAGGCGTTCTGTAGGGTCTGTGCTCTGATTGGCTAGCTCATAAACATGTGACTTTGTTATTTACAGCTGCAACAGGCTGCTGTTGATGTTGTCTTGCCTTGGCTTGGAGGGAGTTCCTTCAGCAGTTCACAAACCCGATCTTGTTCCCTCCCTTGCATATTTTCCTTTTCTTCTTGCTCTGCAACTGCCTCAATCAGATGTTTTCAGCTAATCGTAATTTGTGGACCGCAGTATTTCATGTTTGTGTTTCTTACAGGACAGCAACTTTATTCGAATCACTGCTGTCCAAATGCACATTTCACTGTGGTAGCTCTGGATAAAATTCCACTTGTTGATTCTCTTATGTTTATTTAACATTAGTGGTTTGAGATGGGGGAAATTGATTAAAATGTATTTTATTTCCTTTTATTTTAATCTTTATTTATTTATTTTGCTCTATAAAATGAAGTAAAAACAAATGTGCAAGATCCATATTTGGCTCCTGATCAACGCAGACATGAATTAGATTTTCCATCATCCCAATAGGTTTTATGGAGCTTAGCTGAATATTCTGAGAAATTGATCGGAATGTTTAAAAAAAATCCCAATTTTGCCAGGTAAAAGAGAAAATCACTGATCCTGAATCCTCATCATGATCAGATAAAAAAAATTTTTTTAAAGCTTGAGCAACATGTTAAAAAACATCCTAATTCCAAACATTGGGGTTAATATGGTTGAAGGGTCTTTTGCAGCTCGGCAGAGGTACTCTACTATGTAGCCCTCCAGTTCTTTTAGTTTATGAGGTGTTCTTATGAGGTTTTTAAATGACTTCACTTCACCACAACACGATGAAGTCCTTCTTCATCCAGTTTTGAGGAAGTGGCTTGTCTTACTTCTGCTTAACCTGCCTGAGTTTGTCTCTTGGAGACCAAAAATTGGTTAAAGATCGAAATGTCAAGAGGGCCAAAAGTAGAAGGAGAAGCCAAGAGAGATAGCAAGTCTTCCGGCAGCTGCAGAAACAGTGTGTGTTTTATGGGAGTGGACCATTGCTTAATGTTCTGCTCGCAGTCAGATGAGTGAAGAAATGACCCCGGAGCTACGGTGGTCATTATGTCTCACTGAGAGATAGATGCATTATGAAGTGTGGTGCAGAACCTTTGAGTAAGTGTGAAATATATTGAGGTTATTCATGAGGACATTGACACAGTTTGAGTTTCTAGCAGGTGGCCTAAATCCTGAAATCCTGCCCGTGTGTATTTCCAGCCTTTTTTCTTGGACATTATTTGCTTTGGTATTCATTTCACTTTTCCTTTCAACTTTGCACTTTGGCCTTTCATTTGTCTTGCTAGAAACAATGAATCTTTTTATATGAGTTGCTTTACGACACCAAATGCTCACCGGTTTTCACCATCTTTAGGTCATCCCAGTTTCTAAACCAGTGGTGGGCAAACTTTTTATATCAAGGCTCCCTTTGCAAGCCGAGAAACGTCTGCCTTCTCACGTCCTGCATGTTTTTCACCTTTGCACAATTTACTGTTGTCCACATGAAACATATGCATCACAACTTGCCCAAACTGAGTGCTTTTGGAGACACAATAAACACAAGGTCCTTAGAGCATTTAAAGAGATCCCTAAAGACAAGATGGCCATTGTTCTATATTGATTTTGACTGACATATTTGCTTGATCATTTTTTCTTCCCTGTCAAAATTATATGCGTCTTGTTTTTCTGTCTAAATAAATCTTGCAAACCAGAGTCAAGGATCTCAATTTTTTTTTAAATTATAAATTCAATTCTTGCAGTTTGCATTTTTTTCCACAAAAGTTGTTTGCACCCCCTGCAATGCCTCTGCACCAAATTTAGGGGATTGTCAGGTGAAACGTGGGCGTCCTCTTGGCCTTTTCCAGTTGCTGGGGTCCTCAACACTGAGGCACCTGCATGCTGGATCATGCCCAAAGAAATGTGCCTCATGGTCAAAATTTTGTAGCTGATTTCTGTCACAACACAGGTGATACGCCTCACCTGAGTCTCAGTCAGTAACCGTTCATTTGACACAAAGTCATTCCAGTAGTACCCAAGGATAAACTGAAAAGAATACCAAAGACATCCAGTCATCGCCTTAGACACCTGCAAAGATACCAGCTAACTCTGTCCAGGGACCTCATGACTCCATAAGCTCTTCCCAGGTGTCTCCTGATTTCAAAGGCTGAGCACCCAGAGACATGAGCGTCACTGCTGAGACAGGTGAATGTCTGTACAAATTCAGCACTTTCACCGCAAACAGATCCACATCTGAAGGCCAAGTCCAGCAAGTCGTTGAAAGACTGGATCTTAGTCTTTATCCAGGACAATCACATACCCCAGACACTCCGATTCCTCACTCAGCTTCTTAAGTGCTGCAATCAGGGTATCCATTGATTCGGCAGAGATCACAGCATTCTCTGCAGTGTCAAGGTTGGCAAACCTTTCCTCGCCATCAGAGGCACCTAAGTCACTGTTGTCCACAGTCCTACCACTGAACAGAGTAAGGAGCAGAACACATCACTGACAGATGCCAGAAATCGCTGTTGGTGATCCCACAAATTCTCAGAATGTCTCAGAGAGCAGTCCAGTCATCACCGTCAGTTGTATGGAATTATTTTGGGTACAAGGAAGGATGAGGTTGACCAAAAACAGCTACTTTATCGAGAGTGCCTTGCAGAGTAAAAAGTCATTTTTCAGCTTTTTAAAAAAAAAATAAAAAATTATTTTGTATTCAGATGCATTCCTCTATAAAATCACACTAATCATTCTAGAATTAGTCATTATTCATGAAATTCTTGATTTTTCGTATCACATTATATATAACAGAAAAAGAATATATTGCAATGTCAGGTTTCCCCCCAATCTGGTTCAGTCGTAACACAGTCATTGGAGCGCTTTACGGAAATACGAGTGAACAATGAAGTGAACCAAGAGCAGAAATGTTAATGAACTGTTCCGAGGAGCAAGAAGTTGGAATAAGCGATGAACTAAATGAAGAGAATGAGCCAAATGAGCTGAACCACACGTTTGTTCACAAAACAGCAATGAATGAAATGACTTGCGAGCAAGCGGCGGAATACGAGAATAACCCTCAAATGTGAACAAAGAAAGAGCCAAATCCTTTAAGAGAGCCGGATTTGTGAAATAAACAACTTTTCTCATCACTAATTTGAGTGTAAATAAAAATAAATATTTATATGCACAATTTATTATTGATTTTTGGGCCATTCTAAATTAAAAGCGTCCATATACATTCCATTTAAAAATGAATTTGTGGTTCACAGCCTCTTATTGCTTTGGTAAAATCATACCGGCCAGATAAAAACAGCAGTCAAAAGCTCGAGGACCAGATGCCGAGCCAGTTTACAGATTTATCTTTAATGTTCCCTGTCTTTACATTAAATGCCAACTATTTAAATAAAAAAATGCCACCCTGAATCTGTCTTTATAAGTACTAATAACAGATGAGTACTTACGTGATCTGATCAGCTCATTAGAATGAGGCTAAATGTTCTTCAAATCATGTGTAATTAAACAGATCTATTGCTATAATCCTGATGTTTTTATGCACTCTGTCAGTCTGTGCGCTATGGTGTGGCTGTACTCACTGAATGTGCTGCCAATATGCTCCGCCACGGCAACATTATGACAACATTTCATCTCATCCCCTCGACGCCGTACTTTGGAAGATGACGGTAATTTGGAGGAGATGTTTGGAGGCCTAGGGCTCTCTCCCCCTTTGCATGCCCACTGTCCCCCGTGCGCTGCAACATTAAAGCGAGATTGGAGCGTGAACGTATGGCCGGCTATTAAATGGCAATCACACACAGAAGAGCTCTTTTATAGTCGAACACATTTCTGCTTAATAGCTCTCAGAGCAGAGTCGTCCAAATATGACATTTCAAATTAAAGCCTTTGGAACACCAGCGCCTATTAAAATATTTAATGAAACCTTTCAGTTTGTAAGGTTTTACATGATGTGCTTCAGAATGAAATCTCCATCTTCCTCTGAAATTCTCTGATAAATTACATGATCATGCTTTAAAGATTGCATGGACTTGTATCCAATGTTAGTATTGTGCACTGTTAACTCAGTGTACGTTGCTTTGGCCCGTGTCCTGAGCCTCTTTTCAGCAGTGCAATCTGGAGAACTTTCTCCGTCCTGAATCCCAATATTACTGGAACCTCTCACCCCCTAATGGCTGTATGAAAGAGGCATTAACCCTTTATGACCTATGGATGTTTTTAGAGCGGTTTCCACCTAATTGACATATTCAACAGGTTTATTGCTCTTGAATATATGATATATTAGTCATTTCCTTTATATAAGCTGTCAGAATATCTTTTAAAATTTTAGGACAATGAGTTGCCATCAAGTCTAAACCTTCTCAAGTCAAACAATGATGATTAAAAGCACTAAAATATTAAAGCCAAAAGAGCATTATTTTAAGTTATTTTTCAAAATAATGATTTCAAGAACAAAATGATCCAATTGCTGAGGGATTTGGAATTATTGAATAAACTGGTTAATATATATATATATATATATATATATATATATAATGTATTTGTTGTATTTGGCACCATTGTTGTCCCAATATTGGCACAAAATGGTGAATTTTGCACAAAAACCTTAAAAAAAAGAAGAAAGCAAATTCACATCATTTTCCACACATTAGAAAAAAACACCTGCCTCTTGTCATCTGAGTCACCTTTTTCCCTTTCTGCACAGTTGCTTGTCCCTCGAAGGGACCCGTCATCTGACACGCATTTTATATGCAGGAAGACATGCCTGTTGCCATAGCTAAACAAAAGCTGATATGTCCACCTACCCATCAATCAAAGTCTCTGCTAGTATACTCTTGAATTACAGTGAAGAAAAACAACTAAGTCCGAAAGGGGGCACACAGGTTACACAGGACACAGGTTACTTCCCCAGCCAAGGACAGTACCAATTTACAGTTGGGTGGGCTGCAACAGTGCAATTGAAATGTCTTGTCAAAGGACACAAACAGGTAGCGTGACTGGGAGTCAAACCCAGGTCTACACACTGGTAGTCCAACTCCTTATCCCACTGAGCTACCTGTTCTACAAAAAGAAGTAAGTCGAATTACAGTGATAGCATTTAAAATTTAAAGCTTTCTCAGAAGTGGCATCGTCGGGATGTGAAGAAGCTACGTTGTAGCCCAGAAGCTATCATGGGTTTTCATTGGATTTTACTTGGGAAATATTGTGCTTGGATTTGTCTCATTCCAGAGGAGGTAAGCTTTCCACAAACATCCATATATTGCCATTTTGTTGAGAAATAGTGAGTTAGAAGAAATGTCATGAACGCTACTTCCAGGGCCCTGGGCGTGCCCGTTGTCCGGTCAGGTTTTAAGGGGTTAATGTGGTCAGTGAGCTCTCTGCTCACCCCTGGGAGTCTCACTCTACCCTGTGCCCCATTAATTTCGAGTGCTACTCATAACCTTGGCCACCTTGCTTTCCATCTCTTCCTCCCCTCCCTCCTTCAATCATCATCTTGGTGCACCCAGCCCAATCTCGGCGCTCTCTTGGTTCATTTTGAGCTGTAATTGGACAGGAGTCCCAGGGGATTGTCGTCAGCACGCCCCAGTGCCTCACGTCCCATCTCCAGAGTGGAAACACGCCCGGCCATGGTCGATAAGCAGTGCTCCCCTGCCAGTCACCCCAACATTCTCTACTCCGCTTACTTTCAGCAAGTACAATTACTGGGCCTCACTTAAAAACAAGTATTTGAAACAGTCGACATCAAGGTATGAATTAGAAACCTCGCTGATTCATAGGATTAAGTCTCAGGAGCATATCTATAAAAATGAAATGCAAAAAAATCTCCCAATCTTGGCAAATAATTTCCCTCTAATTAAAGAACCATACGAGGTATTATACATGTTTTAGCTCAATATATAACACTGCTGGGAATTATGTCATAAACCACACATCTTGGAATGATTTTTTTTTTTTTTACCTTCCAGGCTGCCATTGGTGTATTGGTTTCACCTTATTCCAGTTTATTCTATGCTATTAAAATCAACTTGTTGATATTTGGAGAGATTTCCCAAGTACAAATATGCCTCGTTACTGAGAACTCCAGAGAATAGACTAGGCCAAGGGGATGTCCACGTCACATCTTACCATGGCACATTTAAGGGTGGACCGCAGGTCTGCCTGGGCGGTTGCTAATGGAGACTCCACTGCACCCCGGACACGTGCATCTACACCAGACCTGAGACTTGAAACAGGGTAATCTACTATAGCGAGCAATTTTTAAACTTTTTTCTTTATGTCATAGTTTTAGCATTTTAGTGCAATCAAATATTGCAGCATGATCTGCAAACATTTCCTGGTGATGCATTGATGTACTGCAGTGAGAACAGAGTTTCATATTCAGCCCCATTATCATCATGTTGAGAACACGGAAGAAAAGCAATTATCCAACATGGATTCATGATATCATTTATTGAATCCATGTTGGATAATTGCTTTTGCATCCTGAGAAATTATGATGGAAATCCATTTGTTCTCTCATTTTATGGACGTAAACATAACGCTGTAGACAAACTGATAATGAAAATAATCCTTTGCTGCGTCCTTGCAGAAAACTGAATGAGCTCATCATTTGACAATGGAGGTTTAGGACACTTGGGGATTGTCAAACTCTTCAAAGAAATACAACCTGAAGTGCATGAAAGTGAGCGATTTCATGCATTTTTATCCTCGTAAACATGTTATTACATTCATCCAGTTTCTACATCAGGTCCTGCCATCTCTGGTTTCTACATGTATACACACACAAACTCACACGTTGATGGGGTTGTGCTTGGATCTCTCCCTTTGCCAGCTTTTTTTCTCAAGCAGCATTTGTGCTGGTAATCTGTCATATGAGCCTGTCTCATCAGAGGCACAGGAACATTTGGATCTGCAAAGGCAGGATAACACCCCAACAGCTTCCTGCTCCTCTCTTATTGCCCGTGGCTTTAAGACAACGATCTCAAATCTCTTTCCTTATCTGCTCTTCTTTATTGCCAAAGCTTGATGAGCACTTGACAGTTGAGAAAAATGGTTCAAATTGGGTCTGACCTGAGCATCGTTAGCTGACGATTTAAGCAGTTCCTCCTAGCGGCTGACAACATGGATTTTTCATATTGAGGCAGGTCTCTGTTATGCACCAGGCGCTTACCGTAATTTGGTAAATGATATTCATTTAAAGCTACAGTGTGTTGAATTTAGTGTCATCTAGTGGAGAGGTTGCAGTTTGCATTATGCCATCGCTGGTCATGATTTTTTGTTTCACCATTCAGCATACATATGACCTGGACCTATGAAATCCAAATTGATGTGCAAGTGGGCCAAATCTGTTAGCACAACAACTCCTCTTTTGAGGGATGAAAAAGAAGCAGCTCCACTCATCAAAGGGCATCAGCCAGGCTGCCACCTCCACACCGATTCAGCACAGCGTTGGCGTTCTACAAGACTTGGAGATCAGAGTGCTTCACTGGTCAGCTCCGACGGGTTCTTCACACAGACCAGACCGCTCCTCTTTTTGCCAGAAGGCCTCCTCGTTGAAGTTTTATCTTGCGTTCTGGGTGGACACACAAAAGTTCATTTCTAAGTTTGCAGGACATCAAAAGCCAACGCCACAGTGTCTCACTCTCAATCCTGTGGGTGGCTGCCCAGGCAGCAGCAGTGTTCTGCCACGCACAGACAGCGTCTCAAAGGACTCGTCAGACCTGTATTACCCCGACCCTGAATCCATATAAGTCTTCATCGTTGAATACAGGCCAAAAAATGCCCAGGGTGAAACATTGTGTTTCACATTCATCGTCAGTCGCTCTAAAACCTTCCCTAAACTGTTTAAGTCTGTTCCCCTGAACGCATCATAACACTCAGACCAGTTTATTTTTTGCCTTGATGGTAACATTATTTACTTTAGCTCTGTCTGCCTGTTTCAGGTGCAGAGCTGTCAGACGGCCTGAAAACGCCGGGCTTTATGAAATCCTTCTCGCTGCTGACCTGTCCTCTCACCTGCTCGGCAACAATTACCGCTGAATAGGCCGAGCGTGCGCGATTGCCTGTTACCAAGTAGAAAAGCGAGCAGAAAGTGCGTGTCGGAGGTGTATTGGCATTCACACGCCAGCGGATGAAAGCTCTGGCACCGTTAATAATTGAAAGAGTACTTAACGACAGCAGCGCTGCCCTCGCAAGACAGCTTTTAATAACCGGGAAGCTTTCAAATTTCTAGTTCTCCTCTTTTTCATCTCTGCCCTCTCCCCATTGCCACCATCTTCCCCACCTCCTGCCCGCTCCTCTATTCTTCTTCTTTAGAAGCTTTCTCAGCTCTATTCACAGGAGCAAAGGCATGTCGCCGAAGAAGCAACTGTCTGCCTTTTAAAAGACGTAGCAGAAGAAAAGGTGTGTGTGCATCACTGTGTGTATTTACACTATTAAAGTGATGCACAGTGTGCTGGAATGGATAGCGTAGCATGCCTATTGACAGGGAAGCCTATTTATTACCTCTTCAGCATTATCCTTCTGTCCCTACTGTCTAGTTGAGAGATATGTATTTGTTTATGGAGGCGCTCCATCTCTTCTGTTAATGCGCTCGCCGCTCGCCCTCATTAATTCACTTGATGGTCTTTGATTTGCTGGGCATCACTAAGTCGCATTAAGAAATGTATTTCCCTGCTCTTACTTAACGATGCTTCCAGAACCAATGCAATTAAATGCACATTTAAAATGCTGGAGGTTTATCTGTAAATTCAGGAATGGAGACAGGCTCTTGATTAGCACCCCGCGGAAAATTAAGCAGCCGGGAAAAGGTGATGCTGAGCTTTTGGAGGAATGCTGCTTTCTTTAGTGCACTCTCTTTTTGGTAGTATTGAACTCGTCGTGTTTGCAAGAAGCTAATGAAGCCATTTTATTATAGTATTTGGGGAACAATGTTGTGGGAAAACTACCAGTAGGTGGTGCTCAAAAAATAATCTAGTTTGGGGTTTAAAGTAGTCATTCCTACATTTTTTTATTTATTTTTTTCATTACATTTTATTGACACCATATTTTATCAGTATTTAGATTCTTGTTGGGATTTCGGGAATTAATCAGATCCGGATCCCAGCTATTTAACGTGGTGTGATCAGGTTTGGGGCATTGCATAGGTAAATGCGTTACAGGGGAAAAACATACTTTGTTTTATGTGCTCATAAAGTACATGTCACACACATCAAAATTACTGGCATATCTTGTAGTTGGTGGCGCAGCAGTTACCATTCTTGCTTCCCAGCAAGAAGGTCCAGGGTTCAAACCCCACCCATACCTCACTCTCCACCTACATCTGGAGTTGCGTGCATAACTGTATCTGGACGCAACTGATTCGGTGTTTGCCGAATCAACATGCAACTACATACTGTCTCTGCGGCATCCGGCACACCACAGAACCGCCCTGGGTCCTGTCAACTGGTCCATCCTCACCCTTCAAAAGTAACTATGTATTTGCCGCAACCAAGTGAAATGTGGGCTGGCTCCACTCCAGTCGTCGGGGTCCTCAACACTGAGGCACCTGTGTGCTGGATCATGCCCAGAGAAATGCACTATATGGCCAAAATGTCTTCGATGATGTTCCCTTACAATGCAAGTCATCTTCCTCATCAGAGCTTACACAAAGTCATTCCAATGGTGCTCAAGGATCCTCCAAAAAGACCTAGTACCAAAGACATTCAGTCATTGCCTTAGGTCAGTAGTTAGCGTTCAGATCTCACAACCATACAGGAAGCACCAGGACCCTATAGACTTGGACCTTTGCTCTCCTGCAAAGGTATCAGCATCACCAAACACCTCTGTCCAGTGTGTTTTTTTTGTTACTTTGAAGTTGAATAGTTGTGAAAAAGGCCACAGAGGTTCTCTTCCAACCATCTTCCATTTTTGTCATGATCTTCTTCTTTATACTTCTAATCCAAAATTTACATCTGGAAAAAAATTAATGTTTGCACCATCCCTAATTCGGTCTCATTCCCAAGATCCAAGTCTTTTAGCAGCACATTCTGAGCATTTTGTCGTCAGCATATGTATGTGAAAGGTTTTTTTTTTTAATCTCTCCAAAACACCTTGCAAATACAATCCTTTTCTTTCAAAGCAAAGTACAAGATTGAGTAAGAAGCTGTTTCATGCAGTAGTCTGATTCATCCACTTTGTCTCCTTTTCAATATTGACCTGGATCAATATGCGAGAAGTACTTGGGTTTTAAAGCTTCTTTGCTCAGCATCACTTATGGACATCAATCACTGAATCACAACATGTGACAAAAACAAAGAGCACTTGACGAATTCTTGTCATATTTGCCCTCACAGTTGTATCACTACTAGCAAGTGCAGCCTTGCAATTGAGATTATGCCTCACATTCACCCGTGCCATTGCCAACACCATGCAAGATGCTGGCCAGCGTACTGGGAGCAATTGGGGGTTATAGGTCTTGCTCAAGGACACTTTGTCACGCAGACAGGAGTAGCTAGGGACGGACCACTAATCCTTTGGTTAATGTACCACCTAACCCACATTCACCCCGAAATCAAATCAGCTGCAACCCTTGTATCTTGTACAGTTCAGCCTGCCAGTTATAAATTTACAATTTTTCTCATATTTTGAAATGATTAACATTTAAACTGCTATTATGAGGTGCTAAGAATGTCCTTTGAACCCGAAGCCCAGTGCTCTACCTCTGTTCCCCAACACTCCAAGCTGTGATATATTAACAAACGAATGAATGTAAATAAGTTAATACATATTATCCATTAATTTCAGTCGCTCATGGTGGCATTTCTTCCCAATTTGTGCTCACTCATCTCATTTGCATTTATCCATACCTCTTGAGCTCTGCAGCTGAATGAGCCTAATTGAATAGTTGATCACATATTAATCTAATTAGTGTGGTTCAGTCGTGGTCATTGTGTGCTGAATTCATTTCTTCTGTCTTGTTATTGTGTTCTCTCAGGCCGGAGGCTGTCAGTGGCCCCAGATGGTTTACTCGCGCTAGCGCTGCTGATCTAACCAGAACCTTTTGTTTTTGTCTCAGGATCAGACCCCCATATTGCACTCTGATCACACGGCTATGACGGACAGACAAAGCGAGTTGGGGGATTAGGGGCGCCGATTGGAAACAACGAACCAAGAGGGTGAAAATAAGCTAGGAAGAAAAAGAAGAAAGAAAGAGGCGGAAAAGATAGTACCATTACCGTTGAGGGTGATCATCACCATATCCGAGTTTTCCATGAAAAGGCAACAAGTGGAGCCTAATGGGAAATATGCAGATGTATGCAAATGTGTGCTGGATGGGTCGCCCAGAGGCCCAGTGGGAGATTAAAGCTCTTCGGGATGGAAAGGAGCACTATGAGCTCAAGGGAAATCCAACCCTGAATGCTTTGCTCTCGAACACAACTCTCATACTAAAGACATGGTGATTGCAGAAGACTCTGAAGTGATCTGTCAAATCAAATTGGTAGCCAGGGTTTTGATCCATGATGGACAGCTTTAATTTGACATCTGTAATTCATCCCTAAAGATGGATATCTTGATTCTTTTATTATTTTAGTGCCTTATTGGATGTGGTTATGGTTTTCCGCACCGGGCCCCTCCAGGGTCTGGATTTGATGGATGAGATCCCATGGCCGTTATTTCACACTCATTCACAGGGTGATTGGCCCTGAAAGAGAATGAGATGGAGATGTAGAGATGGTTACGGCTCAACCCTTCAGCACCGCCATTCACGCTCCACTTCCACATTTGATACACAACGCTATCAACCTGAGTGAGAAGTTGCTGGTCGACAGGAATGTTAGTGTTACTCCCTAACGGTGGGAAAATACTTGCTTTTAACTACGCATTGGCGTCCGCATCATGGCTGCCTCATGTATTCTGTGTCCATTTGGCGCATTTGTTGTACACGTCCTCAAGATGCAATATACACATAAACAATAAATAAAGGTCGTATAGCCACACAGTACCCTAAAAAGAAGACATATTTTGTCGGGGTATAACAATTAATAGATACGAATTGGAAAATCTATATAAACTAATGTATACAACACCATCACTACATGGGCGTCCCTGGTCGATGGCTCGATTTTAACATTATGAATCAGTTAAGCTTGTTTCACTTGCTACCTCTGCGTCTTCAGACTCTCGTAAAAGTTCAAAAGTCAGCGTGAGGCTCTCGCGAGGCTGGTCACAGGAACATTAACTTTGTGACGTAAAAATAAAATCAACGTGTCCGATAGTGGTCGGCGGTATAACGGGTAAAAGTACACGTTTGAACTTTACGTTCGGTTCATAATTTAAAATTGTCTTAATGGTTCAGAACAGGAAAGTTATTCTATGCTAACAGCTGGCTTCTTCTTCTGGGCTTCTCCTACGCTGTGCTTTCTGCTACTGTGTGCGGTGCTGCCCCCAGTGGTGAGCAAAAGGCGAGCAGAGGCAGCGCCAGTATGCTGCAGCACAGTAGTTAGTAAAAACCTGAAGAAGAGCCCTGGTTTTTCATGAAATATGTATTTGAAGGTAATCAGTGCCACTTTTGGCTTATGATAATTTATCATGGAAAATGAATGTCTACATTAAACAGATTGCAACGTATCGCAGCGAATCGAAACACATTAGATTGAATCCTTCCATAACAGAAATGATGTTCCTGAATCGTACGTA
>OMMV01107889.1:7639-23063 GCA_900302635.1 Chatrabus melanurus
AATTGGCAAACGGCGAGCCTGATTATTTGAAACAGACTGATTCACAGACGCTGGACATCGAACACACACACACACAACATAATGACACACAGGTGCACAAAGACACACACACACACACACACACACACACACACATTTAATTTAAATCACCACTGCACCCACGTACCTCCCAATGCTCCACTTTTAATAGACCTCTGCCTCTTTATGGCTTTCCGCCTCCTAAACCCATCAATCCTGTCCTCTCTCTCTCTCTCTTTCTGTCATATCGGATTGGAGCTTTCTCTCATCCAGCACCTGTCTTTGCTCTCTTCATCTCACTCCTTTTTTTCCCCCCTAAATGGCTGCAATCACTTTGTCTTTCTGTCCCTGCCCACCACCCCATTGTCTTTGCAACCTTTCCTCCTCTCCCACCCACTTACTGGCCACTTCCTCTTTGTTTTGTTTTGCCGCCAAGACGACGGCAGTGCATGTGTAGAAAGATTAGAAAAAGAAGAGAGAGATGAGTGGAAAGTGAGTCACAGAAAGCGACCAAGGGCGGCAAACAGAAGGAGATGGAGCCACTCAGAAGCTGTAAATACGTGCTGATGGAACAAGAGAGAACACTGCAAAGACACGTGATTCATTCATGATCATGCCATTTGCACGCACGCACACACAAAGCAAGTGCAAATTACATAGTTTTCCAGAAATTGTAGGAAAAAAAAAAAGGCTTCTCTGTGCTCAGCTTTGCCTTTTTCTGTGTTTACATAGGTGTTTGTCCGAGGAAGGGACCAAGTGGTTAACGCACTTGCTTTCAAAACGTAAGGTTCCCCGTTCAAGACCACCCGTGCCCATTCTCCATGTAATGTGGCGTTGCGTCAGGAAGGGCATCTGGTGTAAAACTCATGCCAAATCAACATGCAGATCCATATCGGATCCGCTGTGGTGACCCCGAGCAAAAAGGGAGAAGCCCAAAGGTTAAGCCTTTTGCCATGGCTAAAGAAAAGCGGATATGTCCACCGACACATGAATCAAGTCCTCATCTGGTCTACTGTCGAAATGCAGTGAAAGACTTTAAAATTTAAAGCCCTCCCAGAAATAGTCTCATCAGAAAATAAAGCTCCATTGACGGACATACATCCAACAAGGTCACAGTCTGGGAAACCTGCCTGTGAAGTAGAGCTGCAACAGTTAATCGATTAATCTACTATTAAATTAATCAACAATTATTTTGATTATTGATTAATTGTTTTGAGTTGTGTAAAAAAAATTCAACTTCTTAAATGTGAATACTTTCTGGTTTATTTTTCTGGTTTCTTTACTCCTTTCTGGCAGTAAACTGCAGATCTCTGTGTTGTGGATAAAACAAGACGTTTGAAGGCATCATCTTGGGCTCTGGAAAACATTGATCAACATTTTCTGACATTTTATTGACCTAACAAATAATCGATTAATCAAGAAAAATAATCAATCAATTAATTGATGATGAAAATACTCATTAGTTGCAGCCCTACTGTGAAGCTCGCAGTTGCCCACGAATGTGATTTACCGCACAGTTTGATATGTTGGACTTGTACCATGTGATGTGCGCAAAAACAACCGCAGCACAACAGTAGTATAAATTTAGCACAACCTTGGTGCTTTGGGAAAACCTCCCAGTGATGTCACAGCATGTACGACAACATTAAGAGCGCCATGGAAATGCAAGAGATTACTAAACTATGTCAAAGTACGTGACAGAAAAAAGACATTTTCAAACATCTTAAAAATCCCACCACAGTTAAAACAAGACCATGGCACAATGACTGACTATACCAGTTCATCACGCTCATTACGTTCAACCCTCTGTTTTTTTCACGGTATGGACAAGCTTTCAAATTGTGACCTCCGAGGATACGTATCCGTGAAAGTGGGAATGGGGTTTAAATGTTTTAGCCTGCAGCTGTCTTGTGGTTTTGTTAGATTTATTCAGAATTCAGGGATCATAAAATGTCATGCTTGGGCTTATTTAGTTCTGGAGAAGATCAACTTTTCAATCATATCCATAGATTTTCATTGTGTTATTAAATAGGGATTATAAAACATTGCAAACTTGACTTTCAGGGTGCTCAAGCTTTTAAGTGGTTAAAGATGTCAAAAAAAAAGCCAATAGCATCGAGGATTCTGCTTACAGTGCGTTGGGGGAGGTGCAGCGAGTTTCTGTAACAGCCGTTGCACCACTTGAAGCCAGTAGTGATGGTAAATGCACATCATAGTGCTTTGCATCCTTGGATGAATATGATTGGAGGCTGTGAGTCAGCTGACTTAGATACAACAATGGCATGTCTAAGAATAGAAAAGTCAATTGAGGGAAAAAAACAGATGGGTGTCTGGCTCAGGTGTTGTGGATGGCAGGGGTCATTGGCTAGGAAGTAGTAGGGCCTGACCAATACATCAGCACACCTGCACCCTATCTCCCATATCCCAGCTCCCTGCTCCTCGAAACAACTCCCAAAACTGTGATCACGTCAGTGTTGCCTTAGCTACAAAATTGGTCCCAAACTGTTTTTGACCTCACATTACCTGAACCCTAAAGATTATAGAATGGATTGGGAATAATAATTTTTTTATAGATTGAATATTTCATTATTACAAGTTAACACATTAATCTATGGCTGTGATTATTATGTGTTATTACTATAATTGACTGTTCTACTCATTAGGACTGAACAATTGGGCCCCTGCGATTTAAGTATATGCATTTTTCAAATGGCAAGAGCCTCATTTGTAATTACTATCTACGTTGTATTCTTAATGATTGGATTTGTGGTAAGATACGGTGAGATGTGTAGTTGAGCTTTTCAGGCTCAGCCAGATAGTTACAGCGAGTGTAGCATCGTCTTTTTGTGGTTTGCAAAGATCATCATGAATGATCGTGGTGATCATGTGTAAATGGCTCCTAGCCGCTTGGCAGGACGATGGATTCTCCAGGCAAGTATTTTTCTGAATTTTAAGATTATTTCAAGCGGCTGTATCTCCAGCAGTTTGTTCTTTCAAACTTTTGCTCATGCAGTTCAGGTACAGAGCGGTAAAGGGGGTCAAAACTTGTTTTTCAGTTTTAGCCGGTAGTCCCATTGTGACAAACGCACGAGCAGTTTCTCAGAACGACATTTATCTTTTTTATCAGACAATGAAACGCCACCAATTTTGACAACTATTATTGCTCTTTGTTTAAAAATTAAGTTACATGACTATGGGCTGAACTGTTGAAGTCATCTTTTGAAAACTAGCAAGGTTAAGAATGTGCTTTTCACTGTTTATAAATGCAAACAACCAACTGCATCATTGTTTTCAGATTATTTACAAGTAAGAAGTTAAATTTGTGATTGTTACAAATGCATGTTGTCTAATAATGTTAACATATTAATAAACATGTTAAATACTATAGGATATATTCAGCTCATTGTTACTCTGCAAGTACTCATTGAACACAAATACAACTATCGGCAGTGCTTCTTTGCAGCGTATGTTGATTTTTGCAAGCATTTGATTCTGTTGACCTGGCTACTCTCTGGGACATCCTCAAATTTTGCGGGATCCCCACCAAGTTGCTGGACATCGTAGCCAATCTATACACAGTTACTGTGGGTGCTTTGCGGAGAGGGGGCGGAGTCTCCCACGTTTTCCCAGTGTCGTTCTGGAAAATGCAAGCAGTCTTCAATGCTTGCATGGACTGGGTGTTGGGTGTGGTTGTGGAGGCTGATGACTTCTGTGCCTTTGTTGTCGAGGAAAGGCTCACTGACCTTGACTTTATGAATGATGCTGTGGTCTTTGTGGAATCAATGGATTCCTTGATTGCACCACTTGAGAAGCTGAGTGAGGAGTCAGCGTGTCTGCGTTTGTGGTTGTCCTGGATCAAGACCAAGATCCAAGCTTTCAATGGCTTTTTGGACTCAGTCATCATAAGTGTATCTGTATGGAGTGAAAGCGTTGAACTTGAGAGATTCACTTGGGTCCTCGGCCTTTGAGATTGACAGATGCTTGGGAAGAGTTTATGGAGTCATGAGGTCCCTGGACAGAGGTGTTTGGCAGGGCTGATATCTTTGCAGGATCCTGACGCTTCCTGTCTTACTGTACGATTGTGAAACTTGAGCGCAAACCAGTGACCTAAGGCAAAGACTGGATGTGTCTGGTCCGAGGTCTTTTCAGAGGATCTTTGGGTACCGAAAGAATGGCTTTGTGTCAAACCAACTGTTACTTCAGGAGATTCAGACAAGGTATATCAATGACAGCTACGACATTTTGTCCATGTGGCATGTTTCTCTGGGCTTGATCCAGCGCACAGGTGCTCAGTGTTGAAGACTCCAGCAACTGGAAAAGGCTAAAGGGAGGCCCACGTTTCATCTGGCTGTGGCAGATAGATGGATACTTTTGTGAGATGAAGATTAGAGCCTGACCGATATGGATTTTTTGCGGGCTGATACCGATATTAGGGAGTTAAAAAAACCGATATATCTGCCGATATATGAAAGTGTACATTTCTCACTAATTTTTCCAAAATATGACAAAAAATGCCAAACATATTAGATTTATACAGAAATACAGCTATCTGGGATCGTATTCCGTCATCTTGGATTATTCTGTTCAAGCAACCAACCAATGAATCTCACGCTGCCGTCACGTTGCCTTCAATCAGATTGGCAGTCACTGTGTCGCTTCTCTCAGAATTTGCATAAAATAGACTTCTCATCTATTTTGGCTCCGCCTATCCAGCGGCATAGCGACCACTTGTCTCTTGTCACTGTAAAGTGCCCGCTCTGATTGAACATGAATGGCAGCTGGTCACTGGTCACTTTTTCCTAATGTGACCAAGGGGTGATCTGGGTCCCACCCATGCTTGATAGCATTGTAAACAATGCCGTCAAACTGTGTAATGACACCATTTTCAAGAGCCAAAGTGTTTTTCTGCATTGTTTATTAGGCCAAATAAAAGTTTTCATATCTGCAAAAATAACGCTGATACCGATATGTTTGTGAAAGGCTCATATCGGCTGATATTATCGGCCAACAGGATTTATCGGTCAGGTTCTAGTAGAGATGAACCGGTTCTCTGCCTTGATAGTTGCTGTCCATGACCTAAGGTGATTCTGTCGGGTGGGGGATGTGGCGATGCGCATCACTAGTGCATGTGCCCAACCCTAACCTGAGCTAATAATATATAGTCCACTAATATAGGATTGGAGTTTCTAGGCTTTGGAAAAGCGTCGGCATGTACTCACTAAAAGGCAGTGAGTTAAATCTTCAAATCGGTCAGCCGTACAGTTACTTTCAGTTACGTAATGGGATTGAAATGAGGACATGTTTATGGCATGAGTTGTTTACGTTGGCTACTTGCGTGGAAAGCTGCTAATGTTAGCCCATTGTCTTGTGGGAATAGTGAGTTTGTGCAAATTTAGGCAAAAACTAAGTTTGTCTGACATACTAAACTGCTCAGCAGACAGCAGACAAGCAGTTTTAAGATTTTGTGATCTCCATTTAAAGCAATGGTAAAAATCTAGTTACATATTGTTCGTGCACTTCTTAAGTGGAAGTTCCACCACTCAAACCCTCAAGACAGAAGATAATTTCCCTTGAGGATTTTTTTTCAAATCAAATTACTTGAGTTCTTTGAGGAATTGTTTCAGCCCTAAATTATTCCGATTCATATACATTCAAGCAAAAACAAATTCTGTTATCAAGTGCACAATCCTCACCAGTCAAATTATGCAGCTGGACTCATTAACAATGTGTGCAGACAGTCGTGCGCAAGTTAAGGTTGAATTGAAGGAACTAATTTAAAAAACCCCATGGCTTGTACTATTTTCAAGCCCAACTACTGTTTTGAGTGCACATAAAGGCGACCTTTTCCAAAGACCGTTTGAGTCTCTGTTCGAAGATACAAGTTGGCCATTGCAGTTAATAAATTAATGACTTGTCTCACTCAGGCTGTCGTCTCTATTCGCCCCAATACAGCCCTGAGAAAGTGTTTTGGGTCCGTTGGTGTAGAGGGAAAATGCTGTATTACACTGCGGCACACATTTCCATCACTGCCTGTCAAAGTGAATCGCTCCATCTCTTGCTCTTTTCTTGAGTGACACATAGACATACACATGGGGGTGTTGCAATGAACTGTGAGGCCCCGGTAATACCTGTGTGCACAGTGGCGTTTCAGCAGTGAGAGGAGCTCTCTGCTGAATAATAAAGCCAGGTGGAAAGGTGAAGAGGAGAGGAGGGGGGGTGGCAGGAGGAAGAAAAGGTGAAGGGAGGCAGAAACCAAGAATAGTCTAGAATCATCGGCCTTTCTCGAAACACGCTTGAGCAAAGTCACATTTGTCCCAAACAAATATATGTAAAGTCTCCCGGAGTAATAGATTCATCATACAGTACTTTTTTTTTTTTTCCTCAACGCGGTATGAATGAAGAATATGATGTCCATTTATACCACGAATTGTAGGGCATAATGGTCCTTGGACATTTGGCCCAAAAAAGTGGCCCGCCCACCATGTAGTCATGACACAGCTGGGACGCCCTTAATGCAGTGCACCAAGGTCCTGTCTAGACCTTGGCTAGATCTGACAACACCTCAGCAAGAATCATCACACATTGTGACAATGTCAATAGGAAATAAGATGAATGCGGTACGATGCTAGTATGACGTGTCACTATGTTTAAACACGTTGACAAGACATTGCCATGAAACGGGCATTATAAATATATTATATAATATAATATATTATAAATATTAAAAATATTATAAATTTAGGGTCCCGGTGCTTCCAGTCTTACTGTACGGTTGTGAGACTTGGATGCTAACCGGTAACGTAAGGTGAGGACTAGATGTCTTTGGTACTAGGTCTCACGGAGGATCCTTGGATACCACTAGAGTGACTTTGTGTCAAACGAGCAGTTGCTTCAGGAGACTCGGATGAGGAATATCACTTCCATGGTCAGTGAGCATCAACTCTGGGCATGATTGAGCATGTGAGGACCTCAGCGGCTAGAGAAGGCCAAGAGGACACCTACCTTTCATCTGGCTATGGCAGATACATGGTTACTTTCAAGAGGTGGACATGGACCGGTTGTTTGCCTGGGTGGTTGCCATCAAGGGCCCAAGGTGATTCCATGGTGTGGTGGATGTGATGACATGGGGGACCAGCGTATGCTCCAAGACCTGACCCTGACCTGCTCTACGTATTTTCTTCATGACTTGTCTGTGGTGTCCGGTGGGCTTTGTGTTGCATTTGTGACGGCATCTTGCTGCTTTGTCACCACTTATTTTCCTCACGTATCATCAAGAATACGAATGACACAGCAAGATGTTGTCACAAAACGCCGCAACAACACGACGTGCCAATACATCATAATGTGATGTGACTTTTTAACATTTCAAATAATTTTCCACAGCATACCATGTCGTCACCCCCCCGGAACCTTTTGCCATGTTGACGCCATGAACGCAAACACTATGAGTGTTTCTGAAAGAATGTCTCTTATTGATATCATCATTAAAAAAAAAAAGACATTCCTCTGCTGGGTAAATGTTGGTGCAATTTTAAATTTGATTCATTCAGGTTGCACAACACACATCAGCTTTGCCTAAAGACAAACTGCAGTTTTTAAATACATTGGCTGGCATTTGTTATCATTTTTCAAGAAGAACTTCTGTTCAGTGCTTCTGAAGGTGACATGTCCTCTGGTTCAGAATACCAATGATGAAGGTTAAAATGGTCTCCCTCATGTTCAGACATAGGGCTTGTTTTATTCCAAACTGAAGCAACCACCGTTGAATAAATCAGAGAAAAATTGACAGGATTCTGTGCCAAATGCTGCAAGAAGTTTGTCTCCCTGCACAGTGAGGTCAGAGGTCAGGATCAGCAGCAGAAAAGCACCCTGGAGCTTGGAGGAGTACAGTGTATTGCACAAGGACATTTCAGGAGATGTTTTCTGATATGGGTATTGAAAGGTTAAGTAACAGCTTGCTGACTGCATAAGTGAAATCACATTTTTGAACAGGGGGATTTGAAGGAGAGCAGAGTATTTTAATTTTTATTAGAATGTGCAGATGATCCTTATGTACCAGTGTGGGTAAATAAGTATCGGGTAATGTTTTGAAAGGAAAGGAACAACAGTGATGGGGCAGGTTTATTGCAATAGCGCAGAGTTACTGTATACATTATATGCCTACCTTGGGGAAATAAGCCAACGCCGGTATCTGATGTGCTGTATAGTGCCAGTGCAGATACATAAAAGGAGTCTGGATGCATGCAGCCCATTGAACACCCCTTTTAAAACTGTGCTAGTAGTTCAATATAACATTAAGATTAAAATGAATTTTATTCCAATTTTGCTGAAACATGTTTATCTCAGCTCTTATCATAAGTTTCAGATTTAATAGTTGTGCTGTTGTGTACTAATTTCTCTACTGCGTTTTTTGGCAAGGTGTGTTTAAAATGGGAACTGTACTGACAAACTTGAATGATGATGGTGAGGGAATTCGTCCTGTCCTTCTGACAACTTTCCACAGTGTTGTGTGGGTATTTGTATTTGCAGTGTTGACAACATAGAATAGTTTTAGCACTGTCATACTTGACAAACAAAAATGTTTTATGCAGTATGTTACCTTTCGTACAGAAAGTAAAGAAAATTTATGGAAAAATATAGGGTCTTACCTGTGTATGGGAATATTGCGGTCCAATAACTTTGTCTTAAGAGGTACCAGAATTCAATTCAAGTCTGGGAGCATGTGCAGGTTCTGCGTGCCGCCGCATCCAACACACCACGGAGCCGCCCCGGGTCCTGGATAGCAACCACCCAGGCAGACAAGCAATCTATCCCCCACCTCTCAAAAGTAACTATCCATCTGCTGCAGCCAGGTGAAACGTAGACGTCCCCTAGACCTTCTTCAGCCTCTGCGTTCCGGATCATGCCCAGAGAAACGTACCACTTGGCCAAAATGTTATTGCTGATGTTCCCTCACAATGCAAGTGATACTCCTCGATCATTTGACACAAAGTCATTCCAGCGGTACCCAAGCATCCCTTGAAGAGACCGAGTACCAAAAACATCCCATCGTTCCCTTAGGTCACTGCTTAACGTCCAAGTCTCACAACCATACAGTAAGACAGGAAGCACCAGGACCCGAAAGACTCAGACTTTCGTTCTCCTGTAAAGATATTGGCATCAACAAACGCTTCTGTCCAGCGACCTCATGACTCCATAATCTCATCTCCCGATCTCAAAGGCCGAGGACCCAGAGACACGAACGTCACTGCCGAGGTAAGTTGCCTCTACAAGTTCAACACTTTCGCCGCATATAGACACACTTCTGAAGCCTTAGTCAAGGAAGTCATTGAAAGCCTGGATCTTAGTCTTGATCCTGGATAATCGCAAACACAGACACTCCAATTCCTCACTCGGCTTCTCAAGTGCTGAATGCAGCACCCTCTTTGCAAGTTTTGTCTTCGAGGTATGGAAGAAGGCCATTAATGTTTCAGGAGCAATTATACCAAACTGGCAGATGATGGTGTGAGACGTGTGGACGGACATGTGCACAAATTCAGAAATTTGTGCCTTTGTTGAATAGGATCTGATTCATATCCCCACTGCGCACCTCAAGCAAACTGTAAGTGTTGCTAAATGTCCTAGGCTCTAATAGGTGACAGAAAATGATCACGGTTACAGCCTTTTAAACAGTTAAATCACATTGCATTCATCAAGCAGGGCGTGAATTGTAGCTTTCTTAAGGTTTTTTTTTTTTAATAAACAGTACTTCGCTCATGAAAATATAGATCATTTTTTCTGTGTCTAAGCCATTCTATAAAAAACTAGATGGAAGAATGTTTGTTGCCGGGCGAAATAACCTTATTGGGCATTCTCTGAGGAAGCAGTAAGACCTTTAGGGACCACAAAGGCACAACTGTGGCACGAGTCTGTCTCGATCGCTGCTCTGGCTGGGCAAAAGGTCATCACTGCTGATACCATACAGATTAATGTGTGAGCGACACATCCTACATACACAGTCAATGGTTTAGCATTTTCAAGAAGCTGCTCTCGATCCATTAAAAAATGTGGCCGATGACAGCAATGCAAACATTTGAACAAACACCTGCAGTTATCTGCTAAGCTCGTGCTTAACAAACACACTTTCTGTTCCTTGAATACAATCCTCCGTAGATCCCCAGTGCAGGCACTAAGTTAGTGCTTGGTTAACCAACGCAATATCAAAGTGCTGTGTGAAATATGGCTGGGATTTGTTATTAGTTGACGCTTTGTTTTCCCTGGCACGCAGGCAGACTGGGGGATTAAAGCCTCCCTGTTGGAAAGCGTACAGATTAGCCAGGAGGGAGGCAGCCACAGCCGCGTGCCGCTTTCCAAGTATGTAGCAGGGTTGATTCTGAGTTGTCCATGCACGGAGAGGAAAGGATAAACATTAAATAGTATTCTACATGGCTCCTGGTGGCTAGAGACACAGCACAGATTTAAGAAAAGGCCCTATTGAAACACTGTTCATGCTGCTTTGCCAGCTTCCGCACATTTCTGACAAGGAAGATGGGAAACGAAAATACAATCCAGGTGAAACTGGTAAGAGTTCTGTGAAATACACTTTAATCATCTGTAATACATAATGTATAGCCAACCGCAGTGCTTCCCTGATTTGTTTTATTCAACATCGAGAATAACGGCAGCCATTATATTAGCTAGCTGTAATCCGTTGTCCAATTTAATAAAATTCTTAACCTACAAAAGTATAAACTGTCCTCTAAGAGATTTTGCAGTCAGTTGTAAGGCAGTCTTATATTCTGAATATATTCCCTTGCAGCCAATATTGGCACTACGTAGCTAACTACCCTGGTCTACTCACTACAATGCTGCCTGTTACAGTTTATGGCAGCAGCTGTCATTAACGGGAGCATATCTAATTTTTTTAAATTTTTTTTACAGTGTTCGGATCAGTTTGAAGGTGAATTTCTGTCAACGTACTGAATTTGATTAAATAAACGAGAACAAGAGAGCTGTCTGTCTTGACAATTTTTATGGGGGCAACATAATTCACTGTCTTCATTAAGGGCTAGCACCGACCTACATTAACAAAAAAATGTTGCCTGAAAACTCAAGTTCCGAAAAAAAGATCTTCGCCACAGTGAGATTCATAAAATTAATGTTAAGGATTGCCTTTAAAAATCACTCAAAAATGCTCAGATTCCAGAAGATGGTGACCCCCAAAATTTTCTTTTTTCTTTTTGTTCTTTTTTTTAATATCAGAAGTCACTCTCATGTCTGTAAATCCAGATACGACACTTATAGCAGTTTCATTATTAAAACAAATCTAATCTAATGAATAAATTTAGCTAAGAACCCCTAGTTTTATTAAAAGGGGTGAAAATGCCAATATTATTGTCACTCTTTTCTCCCAGTTGTCTGTACTGGTCAGGTGCACATGAGGATTTTTGTTTGATGTATGCCAACGTGATTGGGAAAATCTGTTAGTGTACAGTCTATACCTGAGGTATATCATGCACCTTAAGAGCGAATGACTATGGATGATGACAACATGCACTTACATGCACTAAGTGCTAGCGTACGCTACGTACTCTGAATGGCTTTTGAGACCACAAGGCCGTGTCTGTTTTCAGTCATACATTAGTGTATAAATGAGATACTCTCAGGTCACTGGATTCAGGAGAATGGGATTATTTCAGCAAAATGTGTTTCCATGCATCTTTAACTCTGCTTTTACCCCTAATAAGAGCACATGTACTGTACACACATAAATTCTCTGTAAAATTACACGTCAATGTAGCCACTTTGCATATTCATAGATGTACTTTGTGCCAAAGCCACGCCAGAATTCCTCATCTAATTTACACAGTGACAGTCATTGAAATACTGCTCTCCCGCACTGTACTGCTCTATGCTTTCTGTCGACACCACTTTACTACATATAGATGTGAAATGTGCATTTAATGTCATTGGGAGCCTTGGGTAAGAGACGGCCAACCTTCAAGAGACAAAGGAAGCAAAAAGAGGGTCCCTCCCAGAATGACTGAACAGAAGGTCAATAGTGGTAACTACCGAGGGAGCAGAGATGGACAGATGAGGAAGAAGGAGCAGAAGGAACGGAGATGAGGAGGTGTTGTGGAAGGATCCACAGCCGCCGTGGCGGCCTTGTCGGTAGAAGCTTGAATAATTAGAGCCGCGTTCCTGGTCTCTGCCATCATTAGACTGGTGCACGTCTTAAATATTCAACGAGGCATTTTGAGCAGCCTGGTACGGGAGCAAGCTAAAGGGCAACTTTGCTGCACATGCGTATGTGCTGCCAAAGATATGTAAACATGCATGTTTGTCTGTTTTCTAATATGAACATTTATATAATAATCTGTATTTCCCTAAACACTGCCTAAAAACAAAAAAACTATTCTCCTCCCTTGGTCTACTGAAGCAATCAAAAAACCCAAAACCTTCAAACAGTTTTTCAAATTATGCTGCTTTGTTAAACTATAAATTAATTTCTGCAGTGTTATCTAAATTAAATAAAAATATAAAGCACAAAATAATGAATTACATAATATTCACCCTTAAAAAAAAAACAAAAACCCTCCAGGCATCACCATCAAAAGGTGATTGAAAAGCACAAGTCGGGGGATGGAAGCAAAAAAAAAAAAAAAATCGAAATCACTGACTATCCCTTGGAGTTCAGTTAATCATTAGAGCGTCAACATTGTCACCTTTTTAACTTTTTTGAAAGCTGTTAAATGTGTGACATCGCTGAAATTTTATTTATCAAAGGTTTTCTTGGTTAACAAAAAAATACACAAAAATCCTGAAGCATTCTGCACAAAGTGTGAGATTTGAATGAATCATACCCAGTAAAGGAGTGAATACTTTTTACGTTCTCTATTTTAATTTAATTTAGATCACGTTGTAGATGGTTTTCACCTTGATATGAAAGAGCATTTAAAAAAAAAAATTTTTTTTAAATTATTTGTTATTTTAAATGTCCTTAAAACAGTAAAAATGTAAGAGCCAAACTGGGTGAATAGTTTTCTGCTTTTTACAGGTGCTGTAAGTTTGGGCTCTGGTTCAGTTGTTTACAAAGAAGACCTCTGTTTCCAAAGTTATGCACATATTTTTTTTTTGGGAGGGGGGGCAGTCTCTTGAATTGTTGTATTTATAAGAAGTACAAAGATTGCTTATAATTTTGGACAAACGGTGGGCTGGCTGTACAGGCATTGAGCAGTAGCTGGTGGCTGGGACTGCTCGGTAAAAATTGCCAGGTCAGACGCTGGTGTACGTGTTGCAGACGAAGCGTGCTATATGGTGCCAGTCCGGTTGGTGGCCAAGGACCAAACAAGAAGTAAAGGTACCGAGCAAAAGTAAGATTACTGTAAGAGTGTTAGTTTTTAAGGTTTACCTTATTAAAAACAACACTGTAAACAAGCGCGGACATGTCAGTGTGGAAATGTCGGGTTGCGTATACACAAAAATATGTTTGTTATACCAGATCCCTGTTACATATCCGTGCAGTCGGCCAGATCCACATTACTGTTGTTGTGAAGTCATTTCAGTTCTAATCTAAGCCATGTTGACAGGGCTAATTATTTGCGCCTGTCTTTTTTGCTTTTGCATTGTTTTTTCCCTCCCATTCTATTGTGTAAACAGCCCAGGAAAATTAACTGCCAGACATAATGAATGCACGCTGTATCTCCTCAGCAGGTGACTTTTAATTAGCCCACTGAGTTGGCGACTTCTGTCAAATGTATTGACACGGTTAATAAAGAAGCAGTGCTCGATTGGTTAATGGACAATCAAATAAATAAATGGCTATCGAAAGTAAAATCAGTACATATTGACTTCATGCACAGCAGGAAATTTGCACATTAACAAATTGATTAGTCTTCTATTGTGTCAACTTTTTTGCTCATGATAAAGTTCCACCAGCTTTTCTTGCATTTATGGTAACAAGAATGTTAACGCGGATGTTTGTTTTTAAGTTTTAATTAGCCTTTTAGGTAGCATTACTTGCGAATCGACTCCCCGCTCGGCAAAGGCCGCATCATAAGGTTGTAAAATAATTCAGCTTGACGGCACAAGTGAAATAACAAACATAACGATGATGTAAATGGAACGAGAGGGAACAGTTTTGCATTAAAGCAC
This sequence comes from Chatrabus melanurus, assembly GCA_900302635.1. Classification (NCBI taxonomy): domain Eukaryota; kingdom Metazoa; phylum Chordata; class Actinopteri; order Batrachoidiformes; family Batrachoididae; genus Chatrabus; species Chatrabus melanurus. Next base: position 21,791 of record OMMV01107889.1, read on the forward strand.
CTCCTCATGTAGCTGTCACGTTCCTTTTTTTCCTTTTTTTTAATTTTTATTTTATTTATTTATTTTTTTAATGTGCCTTTCACTGACGTTTCCTTTGTCTCCATCATGGCACAATATGTAGGGATGCAGGACTTAACAGGTGGCAGCGCCTCTTATAGGGCTGTGTATGTCCAGCAGGCCTGAGTCCAGACTGTTCTCATTCAGAATCAAACATTTGGCACAGAATAAGCATAGCAGTGAAAAATGGGAACACATTCTCTCCATCAATCCTCTTTGGAACGACATGCACGCTGCTCGCGGCTGAAATATTGTTACTGTATATTGTGCTGCGGCGTTCCATTTGTCTCAATCACTGGATTCTTCTATTATCATTCCAGCTCAGTTACCTTTGGAATGTTACTAAACTCACACCACATAGTCATTACAGAAATAAAATGTGAGACACGCATGTGCTCAGGCACCCCTCTCTCTATCTCCATTTTTTTTTATTTGTTTAAAACAGTTGGCCATTTGCAGTGTAATGAATAATCACCAGCATCAACACTGGCATTGAGCCACTGGACAGCAACAAACAAACAAAGCGCTGTTCTAATGGGTAGATACACCCAACAACTAGTAGGGATGGGAATCGAGAACTGGTTCCAAATATTTAGTCAAGTCCCCAGAGGGGATTGGTAGTGTGATGTCACTATGATCATAACCAGTGTTGGGAGTAACGCATTACAAAAGTAATTAATTACTGTAATGCATTGCTTTTTGCTGTAACGTGGTAATGTAAGGCATTACAAAAAAAAAATTGGTAATATTTTACTCGTTACAAATGTCAGTAACGCGCGTTACAATGCATTTTTAACCCGAAATGAAGTGGTGTTTTTTTTATACAAATTCGCTAAAATCACCGCGAGATCAGCAGAGGAAAAAAGTCCGTGCAAAATGTTTCACCTGTTGTTCCGCTGAACAGAAGAGATGCGTGCAGCGGCAGCAGCAGACCCAACATTAGATAATTCGTTTGCAAGATGGGCATACGCCCATTACTTTCAGTTCGTCAGAAATAAGGACATGAAAAATATCGTAGTTAAATGCACTTTGTGTGCGAAACCTAAAGAACTGTCCACTTCCCGAAATAACACAGCGCGCTGTTTTTAATCAGTTTATTCAACAGGAGATCCGCAGACAGCAGCGGCTGCTTTGGATAATAAATAAATAAATAATAAAACGTTCTCTCACTGTTAAAACTCCTCAGTAACTCCTGTTAGACACCAAGAATCTGAAC
>OMMV01107892.1:0-10310 GCA_900302635.1 Chatrabus melanurus
GGGGGGGGGAGAGATTTAGTCATAAATTCTGTTTAAATCAGGACCCCTCATAGAATTATGGGACTTGTATAAGGTAGATAAAAAGTAATTTGGCACAATATGACCCCTTTAATAATTATCTTGCTGGATCCAAGACCATTTAATTTCAATCAGTTCATTCAATCTGTTCTTTGAACATTAAAACCTGAATGAAAAACATCATGAATCAAATATTTTCACACCTTTAAGAGGTTCGTGTGGGTTTAATTAACGCTGGTTAAAGTCGAGTTTCAGCGCAAAACGTCTGTTAGTTTACACACAAACCCCCACATTTTAGATATGTCTGTGACACTTATTAAAGCAAGTTATTTTTGAAAGAAAAGGATTTAACATCTTTGACTTACGCGTGGAGCTGATTGGTGGAGAGGAGATATCGCACTCAGCCAAAAACAGGCGTGGCGCTTGTCACGGTTTGGAAAGAAACTGCAATTTGCAGTACATTTTAAACATGTATATGTCATGGTTTGGCATAAAAAAAATGAATGGGGCATTGAATAGGATCAGTAAACTATGGTATGGCATCACAAGCTCGTTTTTTAAAAATTTGGTGTTCATCGCGTTTTTGGAAAAGAGCTCTTCATTTCTAACGTATCATGTATTTTGAAGCAAATCTCTGAATTTGCTTTACAGGCACTTTAAACTCCTGAAGATGCCTCTTTAACTCCACATATTGTATTAATCTGTGTATTTTAAAGATGTATCAAACTCAGTCATCAATCAGATACAGTCTGGATGCCCATGAGAAGTCTTTATAAATTAAAAGGGGATCATCCATGTATTACTATCACACCATTCAGTCAATCGAACAGACCCCCACCCCACATACATGCACCCACAGTGGTTATATATGTATCACAGCTTCAGCTAAAGCGTGACTCACCAACTCCTCCACTGTCCTCTGCTGTTCACCACTTGCGATCCTAAACTGGGAAGTGAAAATTATTCAGCATGACACAAGAAACATTTGGATTTTTTGATGACACATTTGGAGCAACACACACTCCCGATCATGAAAAACACAACTGCAACTACACACAGGCCGAGTATGTTGAATAACCTGTGTTGCGTAAGTGAGGTCAGATATAAAAAAAGGCACATCATCCCCTATAACACACACACAGACACACGTTTTATGCCTGTATCTGGGTCACGGAGCACAAGAGAAACAATAACACAGAAGTCATTTCAGATTACGCAGCTGAGATCAATAGAACTCACTGTCTGAGACCTGGCCGTGCTGTGAAAAGGGCTGATTGTTGTGGAGATTGGCTGGTTGATGACGATGATGATGATGATGATCACAGACCCACACATGTACACTGTAATATACTGTATGTAACATATAAGACATGTCATGACAAAGTCATCAATTTGACAGGAACAGAACTGTAATACATACAGGATACACGCAAAGGCAGGAAATATACACACGTGATTTGTGGTTTAAAAACATGCTACAGTCATTTTAACAAAGCCAATTGACACAACGTGCTTGAGTATTCAACAAATCCGAATTCCAACCTCCAGCGGTGACAAATGAACCCAACGTGGAAACACCACACTTGATGATGGCTCCAAAGCGAGTCACTCCCCTTGGATCCCCTGTGTTAACCTTCCCAACTTCACAGCAGAAATAAACATGTTTACAGTCTGGTACAAAAAAAAACGTTTTAGTCTCTAGAGCTTATTTCAACATTCATGACAACTGTACGGGTGGCGGATTTCTTTTCTTTTTTTTTTTTTCTTTTTTTTACAACACATCAGTTTAAGCTATTTTAATCCATAGAGTTATTAATAATGAGGGGCGTGGTTGCTTTGAGTGACAGCTGTGTCGAGCCGAGTCCAGAGCCCCGCTAGCATTGGCTGCTAGCTGCTGTGGACTCAACTGTATTTGTCCTTTCTGTGCATTTTATTCCAAATATCTGGGAAAATACGGCTTGTTTGTTAATTGTATGAACAGACAACCTAAGAAGTCTGTGCTCCAGTCTGTCCACTGAGTGAAACTGTAGTATTATTTAACTGGTATATTTGCACCGTTACCACTAATTAGCAGGTTTCCAGAGCTTGGTGAGGTTACCTCCACCGTTACTCCATGGTTATGGAGGCAATATGCCTATGATCATTTTTAATACCTGCACCAAAGCCACCCATTATAAAACCTCACTGCCCAGTCCGCAAAAAAATATGCGTTAATAAAACATCCGATCCAAGGTTAGCCTGTTAGCTTTAGCTTGGCGTGTTCAGACTTCATTCATCACATCCAGATCACACCGGTCTTGCCCACGCTCCACCTGTTCATATATTTATTTAATATATATTTGAAGGTGCGCAATGCTTCTTTTTGCGTATTCTAATTCATCATGGAAAATAAATGTCCACATTCAACAAAGACTTGTATCAGACTACGATGTATCACACTGAATCCAATCGTTCCATATGAATCATCCCTGAATCATAACTTGGCCCATGTATCCAGACACATATCAGATCGTTTTATAAGGGAGAGATGCTACAGTCTACATGTCTCCTTCCTGGCCTTTTTTTTTTGGTCTGGCATCTTTACATACCCGTAATGTGGTTCTACAATACTGAACATGGGATATTGCAACTTGACCCTTTCAATTTAAAAACATTTATTGTTTAAATCTGACAAAGTTATTTTGTTTTCACCTTTGCTGGCTTGACCGTTAGAAGTGAGTGGACAAGTAGTCCTGGATCCAAAGAACAGATTCAGGCATTAACTGTGACGGGCATACAATGTGAGTCGGAAATAATTTATTTCACATGAAAAAGAAGTACAGGTTCAGATCCTTTTTGTCCATCATTGCCCCTGTTTCCAGGTTGGAGCGACTCATACCCCGCGTGTTTGCCGCTCATTTAGGCTTCCGTGCATGTATGCACGCGTGCACGCAAACATTCCAGCTTTGATACAAATCCCTATAGTGAGCTTCTGTCATCTCCAGCAATAACGAGCTGTCATTGGCCCTCAGTGATCTATCTGTCTGAATGTGTCAGCGAGCAAGCAGGCTGACTGAACATCGGTCGAAAGCAGTTCCTCACTTCCAAGGCCTGCCAGTCACATCTGGGGGCACCTGAGACAGCTCGTGTCAGCGAAGGATCGTTCCTGAAGGCCAATACTGGATCAGAGACAAAAAATAAAAAAATAAAAAATACCTCAGCCATGTTGGTGTTTGACCCCCACCCTGATAATATGGAATAAAAAAAGGAGCTGGAGAAGACGGCAGTGGAAGGGGATGAGGCTCTGACAGCAAAATGCCAAATAGGTTGTCTCAGCAATGTCTGATGTCTGGCCAGCTCCTGTTTTAAAGATAAGACACCGGCATGCAATATGTTTAGTGGTGATATATATACAGTAAGCAAATGCATTTACACGGTGAAATGAGTTTAAACTAAGCCAGGGAGCACCTTGGATATTCACAATCGGAATGTCACCAATAAGATAAACGTAAGTAGATAACACCCACATGCAGCCATCGCAACACCCACATGTAATGCATTCCCTCCACGTTACATGAGATATATTATCTAGCCTTCCTTATTGTGTCGGTGACAAATGCAGCACACATTAACTCCACCAAGTGCATTTCTCCTATTTCCACAATAAAGGGCCCTACTTTCCTCTGACCTTCAGCGGGCTGCAAAGCCAGCACAAAATATGCATTTAGAAGAAGCAGCAGGAGTGGATGTGAGGTTTGTGGGAGATTGCTTTCTTTTGTACGGCGTCATGCGGGAACATGCATCACTGTCCGCCTCCAACAAACAGGTGGTAATATGCAGAAATGTTAAGTAGGATCAGCGAATAAATATATGGAGTGGAGCTGGTGCTGTGACAGATGTTGGCTGTTTGCATGGAGATCCTCTGTCATGTCATTAGCCAACTTCTTGCAGCCAAACAGGCAAAATGAATGGACCGGCTGCTTTGAGCAGTTGCATATCTCTAATATCTCTCATTCTGCAAAGTTGGAAGCAAAATGAAAAGCTGGATGTATCAAAAAAAAAAATTAAAATTTTTCACACAAACAAGTAGGGATGTCCCAAACCGATCACAGCAATTGGTATTGGGCCAGATCAAGGCAATTTTTGATTGATCGGAATCAGATATATTGAACATGAGGCTCACAGTGATCAGTCTGTGATGCAGCTCGTTCCATATCATCAGCGCTGTGGCGATGGAGCTGCAGCCACCACTCTGTCAGTGCTTGCTGGTAGCTCAGCAGAAGTGTCGCAGCACATGATTCCAAAGCATATTTATACTCTGCTTTGCTTCAAATATGCATCAAGTCTATTTCAGATGGATGGCACATATTGTATCTTCTTCGTGGCCAATCAGGGAGTGCTTTCCATGCAAATACACAAGTTTTTTCTCATCATCCTGTGTCATCAATGTTTACTTCCTGCTAATGGGCACTGTACATATCCGTAGCTAGCCCACCACCCCCTTTTTTAGGGTGAAGGCCCACTTTTAAGGGATATTTTAAAGCATTTTTCAAATAACAATAATAATTATTATTATTAGTAGTAGTAGTAGCAGTAGTGCGCTTTTAACAACTAAAACACAGCCACCAGTCTTCAATATAATCTCAATATTACTCTGAGTGTTCCAGTTTTACAACTACAATGCTCCACTGAGTCAAATTAATAAGAGTCATATAAAAATCTGTTTGTTTACTTTGTTATTTTTGTAAAAATAAATAAATAAATATATTAAGGAGCAGCTTGAATTGATGGTAGCTTTTTTTTCTTAATGTATTATCTAGGAAAATTCAAGTATAGTATTGGGACTCGATATAGGATTAATAAATGGAATGGAATAGTTTTGACTGTGTTGAATGCTTGGTCTCCAAAGTAATGATCAAACAAGGTCAATGTCCATTGGATACTATGGCATATGACATATGTTCCCCCATAATGTGATAACGAAGCATAACAGATGGTGCAAACTATTCCTTTTTAAAACCATATTAGCTCAACCTGTAATTTGCATCACTTTTTACCAAAATTGGAGCAACTTTAACTTTTGACCCCTGTACAAACTGAAATTGGCCTTTGTCACCATTTTTGCTGTTTTTACCCCATAACTCCATCACATTCAGTCATAGATAGTTCAAACTATACCTTTTTGGAATCTTTATGATCAGGCAAATACCGGTAATATGGTATATGTTTCAATATGATTGGAACATTGTTAAATTTTGACCCTTGTGTAATCCTTCATTGACATCTCATGCTCCTCACAGGTCAAATCCAACTTGCCTCCACAACTGAAAATAATAAATGGTATGTACTAACTGTGGTAGAAATTTCAAGCTTTTATCACAAAATGAACAATTGTTTGGCTATGCCACCTGACTAGTTGTACTTTTCACTCAGGACAATAATATTGATAATCGGTTCAGTATTGAGTTAGAATGCTAACATCATCAAGGGCTAAACAGCTGTACAATGTAAGCTTTGGGGGCAAGGTAAACACCTCAAGCCACTTCTTGTCACCACTGAATTGACGAAAATGTCATTAGAAGTGTCGATAAGACGTAGAGGAACCTTATGGAGGTACATGCGTACATGTTTACCTCAGTAAATGTAAAGTATCTTTTTAAAACAACTGAATATGCAGATCAAAGAATGATCAGGATCAAAGATCAGATTCAACAGTCAGTGATGAGGTTCAAAGATCATATTCAAGGGTTAGTGATGAGGATCAGAATCGGGCCAGCAATCAGAAACAAAGGTGAACAATCATGGTCAGGGTCATGATCAGGATTAAAGGTGAATGTTCAGGATTCCATGATTGTCTATTTATATGTGTACTTTGGTCCAGATCCATTATAAAATGTATTTTCCACCACAGTGGACTAAGGATTAGAATTTGGTTTGGCTCTGTACAGGGAATGTGGGTCCTTGGCAGAGGTATGTGCTCTATAACATGCTGCTCTGGTTACTGTAGCTACTGAAGCTGCATGGAGGGCTGCAGTTGGTGGTGTTGCTGTTTGCCATTGAGTAGCTTGGGCCTTGTGTAAGACCTGTAAAGTGTCTCCTGCCTTTGCAAAAGGTGTTTAAAAATGACCCAACTGGTGCAGCTTGTGTACTATGAGCCTGCTTTAAAACACTACTTCAACATTAATGTGCTACATTTGTTATTACTTTATAATGAGTACAACTGAACTGTGTCCACATGGCCCACGTTTCTTTGTTTTGTAGTGTATTTCTCAGGATTTGACAGAAAGCACAGCACGGTGCATTAAAGATTGATTTAGTGCGCATTCTCTCAAGGCCACTGCTGAAATCACACAGCCTACTGTATGGCTTCAGGGACACTACATCTGACCTTCACCTAGCTGAACATAAATGAGTAAAGAGAAAATACAACACAGAACAATCCCCTTTATTAACCCCCCCGGGAGCACACAGGCTCTTACAATCAGGCCTGGCATTGTTCATGCCGCTCGCCGTATCGAGCGTGTCGCCAACGCGCCTTCCAGTCTGCTCTAATAGCGCGGGTCATCAAGCACTGTTCAGAATGGCAAAAAACAAAAAAAAACAAGTATTGATTAGAAAATGTCCTGTTATTTTCAAAGCTTTCATCCATATTTTTCTCTGTGCCGGCAGATGGCCTCGGGTCATAGCTGCGGCGGTTAGAGTATGTTCTGTGATCAGGGTTTTACCTGCGTGTGTGCGTGCTCATGCATGTATCAAATCTCGTCAAGTGTAGAGTTTGTAAGCGGGGAGGCGGGAGAGTCGCACATCTGACGAAATGCGGCCAATAAAGCATAATTCATGAGTCTTACAGTGACCGTGGATAGCAGTCATTAGCTTTGGGTGTGAATATCAGGCTTCACGACAACAGCTCCCATCCCTGGACTGATTGACACCTGCTGAAACGTGTTTACTTCCACAGAAAGGAACACAATGGAAGACGAAAAAGAGAACGTTTGGGATTGAAGAAAAAACATGTAGCCTCAAACTGACTTTGAGTGGTCCTTGGAGTTAAACGGACTGCATTTCTGCAGCGCCTTTTCATCTGAGAACACATCATATTCTAATTTGAGAAACCTTTGTTTGTGTGTCTGCTTGTTTGTTCCACTACTCCTCCGAGGTGCTTGGGCCAGTTTCCACCAAACTTGCTGTGTGCATGTAAGTTGACCCCAGAATTGCCCTTAAGGGGTTTGTTTTGACAAAGGTCAAGGTCATTGGTGTCAAACGTCAAAACCTTTGTTTAACTGTTTGTTTGTTCCCATACTTCCCCCAGGTCCGTTGGCCAATTTCCACCAAATTTGATATGCTAAAGACAATCAACCCCATAGACACTGGGCCATGAGGCCATTTTCCATTCAGTTTTTAATTTCATGGCCACCCTCTGGGGAGGGGGAAAATAGGATATGAAATGGAGCCCTATATTCCCACGAACAACATACTTGTTTTCACAAGCACAAATGTGTGCAAGCAAGAACCACTGGCCGAAAGTGCCATCGCGCATCAAGTATACATCATATAAAAACACCTTTACAGATAGTTAATGACACAAAACTGATCAGTTTCATATGATATTGACAACAATATTTATTTATTTATATATTATTTTTGACCCAAGAACCTCCATAAATTACATGATAGACAGTATTTAAAAAAATAACGTGCTGTTGATGTAATAAAAAAACAGGCATTTACCAGCATTTTACATACCTTAATCATGCTCCAAAATTGAAAATTCTTATTATTAAACGTAATGATCCAACAGCTCTAACTCTTGTTCTTTTTTTATACAATTTATCCCATTTCCAGGTCTTAAAGACTTTATAGATACCTCCCCATTGAGCAGTTAAGACCAATTAGAATTCCCAAAGCAATTCTTTTCAAATATCCATGTGTATCAGCGAGTGAGTGAGTGAGAGACTTTTTGCACCATATCGACAATCTGCAAGTAATCTAAAGCCAATAAGAACTGATATGGAAACTCTAAAAAGATTTCAGGACTTTAGAGGCAGTGATCCCAAAGGATGTTATCTTTAATCACCAGATGTCCTTCTCCGTCACTAAGATAGTAGGGAATTTGATCTCAGAAACAAAGTACTTGTACGCTGTACCATAAACCGGTGTGACAAGGGACAAAGGGAAAATGGTTTTCTTTTTCCCTTAAACCAGTGAATTTACAAAGAAAATTGGGAAACATTGCTTTCCTTTTCTTGAAAAATAACTAACCTTTAGTTAGCAAACATCTTATTGGTTTAAGGGCAAAAAAATAGTATTCAATTTTTGTCCCTTGTCACCCCGTTTTACGGTACCCAAAATCGTTTACGCATACTTACTTCAGGTAGGAATGGAACTTTGTGAACAAAAAGCTATTACATGAGTGGAGGATAGAAATGTTACCTATGGATGAAATATTGATCTTTAAAAATTATTTTTGGGATTATAATCCGGGGCAGAATTAAAAAAGAGTAACTGCACATATGATGTGGCTTCATGAACATGTCAGATAGACTATATATGTGGTACTACACAGCCCTTCAAACAATCACAGCACAAATTGTCAGTGACATTAGACACGCAATTCTTCTGCTAATTCTGTCCCAGATAGATGTGACATATGAGAGCAACAATGTTGTAACTCTTATACCTTTTAGATGTGACATGTAACATGCATTATGAAGTTATGAAGTTTAAGATATTGCACCCAAGTCTTGGTACGCCTGTTACCATGTAACATTTTGGAGCAATTGGAGTCAAGAACTCACAAAAGTAGAGAAACAAACATGGCTTATCCCAAGTTCTGAAATATAAAGCACATTGCACAAATAAAATATCTAAAATTCTGTGCATTTTTATATTAAAAATTGTAATAATTGAATGATATGTTGAATGATCATTCTCTGTTTCAATACAAATGAACAGTGTAAGCAATGTGTTGGAGTAAGGAACAATTAAGCAGTCAAAGTAAATATCAAATCTTGGAATTCCAGTATGAATTCCGTGTCTTACACATACAGTACAAATTATCTGCTAAAATTTGTTTCAGGATATCCTTCAGATAAATCTTGATGGTGTAATATGCAAATCAAACATTCAATCACACATTTATAAAGTGTAAATATTGAAATCTATCAAAAATGTTAAGTTTATTGAAATCAATAATTAAGTGAAAGGTGTCTCAACATAGTCACTTGTAGGCCATTAGGTCCTGTATTGCAGAGATTTTGTTCGCCATGACAAGTACACCCAAAGGCTAATTGTGATTAATTTGTGGACTTTTCTTCACGTTCAATTTTCATCAAATAATGAGATGGAAATATTCCCTCACACACTCAGTGGCCAATGGGTGAATTTTGTGTATAGAGCTGGTCTGGTCTGGTATGTGTGTGAAAACTACCATGATGATAATGATTATACCATATGCCGGTACGCCTAATGCTAAATCATGAAATATTGGGACAAGAGTAGTATAGAATATTGGTCAGCATAAAGCTTATTAAATGAAACTCATACGATTTGAACCTACCAGTGGAAGCTCCTAGACTTTCTGACTTCTTTTACATTCTGCTAACTTGTTTATCTGTAAATCACGAGTACCACACCTGATGAAATCCTCCATCCGGTGGAATCGGCATCATCGTAGCAACGTTAATGCCATGCTCGTTGAATTCATCCGAGTGATTCTCAGTGAAATCGCTTGCGATGTTCGCCTGTTCCCCGTTCAAATTCCGCCACTCCATGACATATTGCAAGAAACAGGGCCATGTTCTATCACTGAACCCTATTACGATTGATTTTTTAGAAGGGAAGGTGCAACAGATATATATATATATATATATATATATATAAAGAGCTCTTTTCTAAAACGCGATAAATGCCAAATTTAAAAAAAAAAGCGAGCTTGTGATGTCATTCTATAGTTTACTGATCCTATTCATGGCCCTATTAATTTTTTATGCCAAACCGTGACATATAGGTGTTTAAAATGTACTGCAAATTGCAGTTTCGTTCCAAACCGCGACAAGCGCCACACCTGTTTTTTGGCTGAATGCGATATTTCCTCTCCACCAATCAGCTCCACACGTAAGTCTCCTTTCCTTTCAAATATAAGTTGTTTTAATAACTGTCACAGAAATATCTAAAATGTGGGGGTTTGTGTGTAAACTAGCGGACATTTTGCGCTGAAAGGCTCCGCTTTAATAAGCGTTAATTAAAGCCACCTCTTAAAGGTGTAAAAATGTGTAAAAATGTTTGATTCATGATGTTTTTCATCCAGGTGTTAC
>OMMV01107905.1:5775-19131 GCA_900302635.1 Chatrabus melanurus
ATGTCCACCAAACTTGGCACACAAATGTAGGCAGGTTCTCGAATTGCCTAGGCGAGATCAAATTTAGTAATGTCAATCATTGGGGTCCAAGGTCAAAATTTTAAGTTTTTCACTACAATTTGCACCAAGTTTGGCACACACATAGAATTGGATTATGGAATTGCCCAGACACGGTCAAATTTGCCAAAGGTCAATCACTTGGGTCAAGGTCATCGGATTCAAAGGTCAAAATTTAAGTTCTTAACTCCAAAGCTAACTACGTTGGGTCTCGGGACCCTCCCCTAGGAAATTTGGAATTTCTGCATTCTCTGAGGTGCATTTTGGTGCACTTGAGCAGTCAAATCCAGTCTGTTTTCTGTTCAACATAAAGGTAGAAATTATACCAAAAATGATAAATAAGAAAGATTATTAGATTGATATTACTAGATTTATTAGAACAACGTAGTGGCCAAGCGGTTAAGTGTGATTGTTTTCAAAGCAGAAGGTTCCCGGTTCAAGGCCACCCCTGCCCATTCTCCACACAATGTGGAGTTGCGTCAGGAACGGCATCCGGTGTAAAACTGGTGCCAAATCAACATGCAGATCATATCGGATGCCCAAAACTCCACGACAGAACACAAACACCCTGATATTGTGTTGGCGAGACTTTTTTTTTTACAGGCACATACCAAACAGTACAGCCCCAACCAGATTTTCTATTCAATTGGCTGAATTTTGTATCGGGTTGTTTGTTGCTCAGTCAAGTGAACCAAACAAAACTACAAAAATGGCCGCATCCATATTCATTTTCTGGGAAATTATATCAATTCAGCTGAAAAACCGGATATCCGGGAATATCCGGAAAACTTTCATGTCTGTGTTATTATTGCATCATCACTGGCAATTGTCTTTGTTTTGTCATGTACCAGGCAGTACACCTACATAAACAAAAAGCTTATTGTTTTAATATTTACTGCTTTAATTTGGGAATTCAGAAATTTTTTTTTTTTTAATAAAACAGGGAATAAGTATTCATTCAACCTTTATTGGCATAAGAATAGCTGGACATTTCAAAAATGATTTTCTGTTGACCAACTGATGAAGGACAAAATATATCAAACACGACATTTTTAACAAAATTCAAGGATGCCTCAAATTTTTGTACAGTGTTTTGCACACAGATCTTATGGTAAACATTAAGTATGCTTAAATGCTAATAACCCAAATTTCATTTGAATTTGTTTTTAAGATGAGTTAAATTGTAGAATTAATTACCCAATTTGTGTGTTTTTAACAAAATTCATAAGGAATTTCAGCAAGCAACAAAAAACCCCCATACAAACAAAACTGGATGACATATGGAACAGACACCTTCACTCCATGCATCGATATTTGCTTTTATTTTGCTTTCCGTCTGACATGCAAAGTGATCTAGAATTCTAAATTGATAAATGTAATGTTTTTGTCAAACCATGGATGGTTCACCCCAAAGAATTTTGTTTTAAAGGTAAAGGATTAGTTAAATGAAATATTTTGTATGCTTTGTCTTCAATGCTTAGTGCTTTTTATTGTAAATTATTTGAAATTTAGAAGTTTTTCTTTTTTGGCAGCATTTTTATTTTGTGAAAAATGCTTTTTAAGTGTGCCGAAGATTTCTGCACAGTACTATCTGTATGAAAGCGCTCATTATGCAATTTGTAACATGCATGCAATGTACTTTCATGTACTCTACAAAAGATAAACAGGTGTGTAGTTTAATTATAAAAAATATTGCTGGAGTCAGAATTTTAAATATCTGCACCCAAATGCAACTTTCAGATCCTTCTGAAAAAATGATAAATCTAGCTACTGCTACTCCACAATTTCACAAATGAACACAAAATCAGCTGAAATCCTGCAGACGAGTAATGGTGAATGTTCCTTGTCACTGCAGTGCGGCCGGAGTCCCAAGCTGCAATCTGTCTCTAATCTTTCACAGACAGGGGATAGCTAATAGGGGAGAAAGGAAGTCGCTCTAGGCAGCTGCGTCGGCTGCTGAGCCTCTCACACTGACGCCCTGAATCTGTAGCTTTTTTTTTTTTTTTCATGGGACTTATTTCAGATGAAATGGAGAAAGATCAAAATGTGGATGGTGCACAGTTCTGGGCCCGGGTATAATGAGTTACAGGTGGGGTTTGAATTCCCATGTCTGGCGGCCCACAGCTCCATATGAGGCTGAGTGCTTTCACAGGCAGCTAGCTGCACAGCCTCTCCTGGTTCGGAATACTTTTCCATTTCAATTGAGCTGCCGCTGCTGTCGACATTGCCACTAAACATCTCAAGATGCAAAAACATCTCTGCGCATGGATGGAAGAGCTGTAACAATAGAAGGTCTGTTGTAAGGTGAGCGGGGAGAGAGAAAAAAAACCAGCGCCACAGTTTTTGTTTTATCTTTTCTCATTACTCTTACTGTGTGCATGTTATGTGGTTCGTTGTTAATGCGCGAGATATCAGAGATGCCATCGCCTTTTGCTTTAAAGGTCTCGCGAGTGAATACTTCAGTGTGCCGGCAGGGTCGCCGTATTCCCGAGAGCGATCGGCAAGAGACGTGAGAGAAAAGTGAAGGAGGAGAAGAGGGCAGCAGACAGACATAATGAGAGCGTACAAGAAGGCACTGACCACAGGCTATGCACGCTTGAACCTTGTGGTAAATTTGGGAAATGAGGTTGCCATCCCTCTCAATTTTCCCCTCACCAAAAAAACCACAGCTCATGTGGTTGAGATTGATCCCAGATCAAAGAGAGGAGCTAATTAGACACAGTCATCGATTTGGCTTGTAATCGTCCCCTCGCATCCGAAAAATGCTGCTCATTAAACGTGATGTCTGCAGGTGCAAATTTCAAATGCTAATGTCAACACACTTTTTTTTTTTACCCCAATAAAAGTTAAAGCTGCAGCTGAAACTTCTTTAGAGATACAGATTTAATTATCATGCACACAGGCATTACAGTGCATTTGTGGGGTATAATTTTAAAGTCATTTGCAGGCATTTTGGCCAAAATAAGCCTATCCTTTCACTCTGGCCTACCCCCTAGGACACCCAAGAACATTGAACTCTTGCAGACCTCCAGTGTGTATGTTAGTTCGTGACAGGGAAACTCTATATGGGTGTGTTTCAGTACACTGATGCACTAAGAGGGTAGCCAGGTTCAATTCACAGCAGACAAAGGTAAAGACAAAGTCACCATTAAAGAGATAATGAACAAGATGCACTGTCATCCCAGGAGTCAGAAAGACTCTCATACCGTACCTCTGTATGAATCAGTAAGAGCAGAAATGATATGAGTCACCCATAGGGTACTCAGTAGTGTGCACACATGTCTGCAAAGGGTGAACTGTTTGTCTCGCTGTTACAATAAAAGGACAAAAAGGAAAAGCAAATATTCCGAAAATGAAGATCATCCACTCGTGAATATGTTTTGATCCATCATACATGTTCACACAGTAATTATTAGGAGGGCACAAGCGGGTTGTATTTAGTCCCATAATTAATCATGGGTGTGTTTTGGGCAGAACATGAAATACACCAATCAGATTGTCATCTGTCTTCTCCTTTAAGAGTCGGAGTGCACTGGAACCTGCCACTTTGTTATTCAGACAGCGGACACAAGTGAGAGGTTTACTGGTGCTTTAATCGAGCTGACACGATGCATCACAGTGCGTGAGCAAAGAGCTGGCACCAAAGCTCCCTGAAGCAGTGAAGCAGGTGAGGTTTTGCATTTTTCCATCAATGTTTAATTGTTGTTTTCAATTCACTTTCATTGTGTGTACATGTACAGTGTACGCATGTCTTGAACCCGCTTATGTAAGCCGTATCTGAATATTGTGGCATATAAATACCAGAAATACACTGCACTTGAATTTAGACCAAGTTTTTGCCTGTCTATTGCTTTCTGATGCCTCATGATTGCAATGCGCGAGCACTGCGCCTGACCACACCTTACTTTAAGACCAACAACCCAATGGGTGCACCAGTGAACGCAAGTGCACTCACTATAGGCGCAGTCACACTATGACGTTTGGGCCAGCAACTGGTGAACAAGGTGAAAGCGAGTGAAGAGGAGAGAAAAATGGACACACGTCAGTGAAAATCACGTTCCTGGAGTTTGGTAGCGGACCTCAAATGAATCACAGCCTTTCACAACATGTTTGTAGCAGAGGCGGCCGTTATCCAGTGCTCCATTATAACAAGCGGGACTGTTGCCAACTTGGAAACATTCGGGAGAAGGGTTCGACACACCACTGTCCAGTGATTCTGAGCAGGGAGGCGAACCAGCACCCACACGTTAGCCAGCGAACATGATCGCACCATTAACTCAGGCTTTTGGAGGCTGTTCGCACTGGTACCGCAGGCTAGTGAGGGCTACCACGTACAACGTGCACGTAGCAACACTCTATGGTCTATAACAGTCTCCTATGTAGCCACAGGTACGTGAGCAAATGCCAAAAAACTTTCAACAGGTTGAAAATTTTGGACACAGTCACCGTTCATCAGCAAACACCGCAGAACACCACGAAACACCGCCGAAGGCTAGCACAGGCTAGCGGAGGCTACCGATCACCGATGTGTGCAAATACGTTCATCTTTCGTCGACCCAAACATCATAGTGTGACTGTGCCTTATTTAAAGAATGTAGTCGCTGGGCCTGAAAATGACAACTGCGTTGGTTGGAAACTGCCAATGACAGTTGCGCTGCGCTGTGTTCTGCTTTGCGCCGGGTGGAAGATCGCGCCGCAGAAGTTCCTCTTTTCCCCTCCTTCAAAACATATGTGTGAGTTTTTTATACACTGGAAAGTTTCGCAGTAAAGTCACTTCCTCCGTCTGGCAAACAGAGCAATAAAAACAGAGATTATGGGCTTGTCCCCTGAAAAAATTCCATGTCACCACAGGCATAAAGCATACTTAGGATATCAAAAACTGAAATTAGTGGCATCTCTCTTCGAGCTTCGGAGAATTTAATGCAGATACTGTACGTAAACCACATGACGTATGTATTCATTTAGGGTTAGACGCTGGATGAAATTACCATGCAAACGGAGTTGCCTGGATCTTATTATCGCCGGAACTGGAGACTTTGAGCTGTGATTGATTATGTGGGGCTCATATGAGATGAGACTTTCCAAAAAGCTCCACATACCCTTTATGGAGAGCCGTGTAAGTGAGATCAACTCAACACATATTGGCTGTTTATGCTGCAGTGTTAAGACTATAATGCCTTTTCTTTGATACAGCCTCGTGTTCTCTCGCTGACACATTTAAGGGAAATTCCTCCCCTCTCAATCCGAACGACAAGCTTGTGTGGTACTATTAAGATTTTGATATACTGCACTGCTACTGATGATATCTCCGCAGAGGACAGTGCTGTGCTGACATGCTCACTGGTCCAGAAACAAACTGACAAACCACGTCAAGGATTCAGTTTCCAACATCAAAGCACGTATCGCACAATACAAGCTACCCCTCATCCGTCAGACAAGTTTCTCCACTACAGCCTTTACTCGTCCTCTGTGTTTCTACCCTTCTCTTGTCTGGAGGAAAAGGGCTCTTGTAACCCGACAGGGAGACACTGATCCCTGAGCACAGCATCTGCTGACAAGCCAGCCTCCCATTCAGCCTTGGCTGGAAGCATGGGCTGCTGAGAAACCCGATCCAGCTTGGCAGGATCTCAACAATCGCTTCCTGCCCCATCCGGGCCCACACAGCTAAGTACTCTTAATTAAAGAGGTTAACTTGTCTAAGATGTGACTGAAGAAAAAAAAAAAGAAAAAACATCTAACAATCACATCACTGTTTCCTTTTTTGTTCCAACACAAGAGGTTTCCTCTCTGACATGGTATGATGTGAGCTCGGACACTTCAACAATTACATTAAAGGACCGAAGAGAGTAAAGGGCCCGCTTTAAACGTCTCCTAATAAGAGTCAACCACCCCACTTGGTCCAGATGGACGGGGACGAGATGCAAGAAGATGACAGGAGTGGGGAATTCACGATGGGCACTTGAAGAGCTTTATTTTTTTTGCTCTATGTGGCACTCTGGGAGCCCAGGGAAACTGGAACCGGAGAGGAGCAATTTTATTATTCTTTTTGGTTGGTTGTCAGCATACATATTAATGAAGAGTTAGGTCATTGCCAGAGACATCTGTATTGGCCTGTGGGGCTGCCTGCTAAACGCCAGAGAAATTACAAATGTAAATTTATACGCAGAGATACAATATGAGAGATTCTTCTGTTGTTTTAGGCTTCAGAGCAGTATGAGCCTCCATTCTCTGGAGGCAGCCCTGCGGAACAGGCTATTCATTGCAGATCGACCAGATTGCAAATGACAGATTGTGTACAACAGGCTGGTTGTGTCTCCACAGCAAAACATGCAAAGCTCATTTGATTCGGCAGCTATGCCTTCCTAATACCCATGTCGCTGTCGACGTACACAATACACAGGGGAAAAAACACACACACACAGTGGTTTGGCAGTTTAAAGCTACAGTGTGTAGGATTTAGGGGTGTTTATTATCATAAATTAAATATACCATTCATAAACATCTATGCATTAGTGTATAAATTACCTTCAATAATGAATCATTGTGTTTTCATGAGCTTAGAATGATCCATTCATAGCTACATGGGAGTGGGCCCCCCATGGAGGCCACCATGTTGCACTGCCATGTTGATACAGTAGCCCAAAAAGGACATACTTACTCTGCCTTTTGCATTTTTGCAGTGCAGTCGGAAGACTGATAAAAAATGAAGAGGAATCACTGGTTGCTCCCCTATACACCGTCTACTGGTTGCTAGTGCAGGCTAACAAGTTTGAGAACCCTCATTTTTGTGAAATGGAGGATCATATATATTGCTTATCACAAGAGATGGCAAGGGTGCATGAATCCCTGTCTCAAATGAAGCAAAAACTTGAAGGGAAACAAAATCATGACTGATGATGGTATAATGCAATCTGCAAACTCACCACAAGATGACACTAAATCCTAAACACTGTAGCTTTAAACCAAGATATAAAAATAATATTGACTAACAGGAAAATGGATTCATAGTCCCCATGTATTAAAAGTAAAAATCTTTGTGTTATAAATGGTGTTTGCAAATGTATGACACCCATTATATTGTCGTCCATTTCTCCATTCCTGTGATATTGTATGTTTTTTATATACTATTATTCCCCTGGTGTATTGTGATGCTTATTATTGCTCCAACAGCTTCATTTCCCCGCAGAGATAATTAAAGTTTTATCTTTTTCTATTTTATCTTGAAAGCTTCCCCATAATTGCATCAGATATCATTTGGGATCCTTCTAATCCCTTGAAGTCATGCTTGTGTATTTAAGCAGTGGCACGTCAAACCACAAGTGCACACAATGTGATAAAGACAAATGTTATCTAAGTGTCTATTGAGAGCTTTCCTATAAAGTCCAAGTAGTCTTCATCAATATAAATTATGTTATTTCTCCCTCGTGTTAGGGTATTGATCAGCACAGCCAGTGCATCCACTGTAATGGAGCCTCCATGGTTTCAGACCTACAACAGGTCCAGGCATCACTTCCAGCGTATCATTTTCACCGGACAAATTTTCATGAGCACAGGCAAGACACATCTGGCTGTGGAGCAACTCCAGAGGAGGAAAGGGCCACTTGGGTCCATTATCATTAGCTGTCAGAACACAGCCCATCTTTGGCTTCCCACCTGCAGACAGGAGCCAAAATGTTCAGAACAACAACAGCTGTGAATGCCAGAATTAACAATCATCCAATAATAATAAGACACACACATATGCATACACAATTAAATTCAGGTCCATTTGGGGGCTCCTTCACTTACAAAGGTCTTTTGAAACACCTTCAACATGTTGGTGGATACAGGAGTTTATATCTATATATATCTATATATAGATATATATAGATACAGATACAGATATAGCATGATTGTTTCATTTCAACTCCATTGTGGTGGTGTACAGAGGCAAATGGCATATTAAAAAAAAATTGTCACTGCCCAAATATTTATGGACCTGACTGCAAATTATGTGGGTCATCTGATGGTTAATTTGATAGATGACCACAAAAATGCCTGTCAATTTGTGGCTTGGTTTTGCAAATGAATATATGCAAATACAAAGCCAAGCCACAAAATGACAGACTTTTATACAATTTTTTGTGTAATTTTTCCCCAAGCTAAATTCTTTTATAATTACAAACACCTCCAAAATCACAAAAGATGGCATGGTAGGTAAAATGCTTTTAAAAAAAGTGCTTTATAAAATCAAAATCCAAACACATTCTAGTATATTGAGAACACCTGTACAGCATATAATATGTTTGTTTTCTTTATTGAATTTGATTTTGGAAAATATACACTCATTTCAAAACAACACGTTTCCAAAAAAAATTGGCACAGGAAGCGTTTCTGGATTTGTAACAATGTGACAACTTGAAATAACAAGGAAATATGACACACCTGTCTCCGATTCAGAATGCGTGTCGCATGATGAATCGCAAAATGCAGCAACGCAGAACCTAAACAAAAAGTACAGGTGGAGAAATGCATAAAGGATAAATGTGGGAACAGTCTACTTTGTAACTTCAAAAACTGTTGTTTTCAATGCCCAAAAAGTGTGAATGACAGAAAATATGACGTCATACAGCTGTGAACACGACTGTGACAACTTCTCTGAAATGTGTTGTTTTGAAATGAGAGTATATTTTCATTAAGCAAATAAAAACAAGCAAACATATCACGTGTTGTTGATGTATTCTCGATATAGTAGAGTGTGAACAGATTTTGTCAAGCGCTCCATTTTTGGTGCATTTTCCTTGCTGTGCCAGCGTTTGTAGTTTTGGGTTTGTCTGAAAGGTTGTTTGCATGCTAACCTGTTCTGTTTAAAGCAATCTGCATGTCAAAAACCACCAAGCCATTTGGTTAAAGGTGCAATCTCACCTAGACCTTTGGGCCAACGTAGACTAATGTGTCCACTAACCGCCACTGGGGTCCGCGTCCCAAAATTTTCAACATGTTTAAAATTCCTCGGTGTGTCCCGACATACCTCTGGCTACGTTGGAGACCAAGTTCCCTCCTCTAGCCTCTGCTAGCCTAAGTTACTGGTGCGATCGTCTACGCTGGGTGCTGCTTTGCCCCGCCTGCTCAGAATCACTGGACAGTGTTGTGCCGACACCATCTCCCTCACGTTGCCTCGTTGGCAAAAGTCTCGCTTGTTCTAATGGAGCGCTGGCTAACGCCCGCCTCCACTGGGCTCCGCTAGCACCATGTTGTGGAACGCCGTGCTGTGTTTGAAGTTCGCTACCAAACTCCGGTAACGTGAGTTTTGCTGACGTTTGGCCAATTTTCTCGACTTTGCCCTGTGTTCACCACACGCTGGGCTAAACATCACCGACTGGGCCTTAAAACTGCATGAATATGTTTCAGGTTCACAAAAAATGTTTTGCTTTTTGCTTCCCTGCAAAGCTGAAAGAGGCCATGTCTGTTTGTTTGTCCGTCCGAGACAATATCTTCAAAATGAAAAGAGCAATTTCAATCCAGTTTAGTGGATAAACTCAGTGGACAGTCATCTTCCAACACAGGTTGTGTCAAGGCCATAGGTCTAAGGCCAAGGTCAAATCAGAGGTCATTGTCTAAAATACATTGAAGACCATATCTCAGGAAACAGATGAGAAAGACGGTTTTCTGCGTTGATGTCTGCTCTCCTGGAGCTAACAAATGTATCAGACCCCTGTCATCAATGATGCCACATGTGAAGTTGCAAAATTAGCTGGCGAACTTGAAGCACTGCAATTGTCTGGATGCCTTGTTCTGATATGTGTTCCAAATTGTAAAATGACCTACATCATATTTTTATTTTTATATGCAACTAGCACTGACAAACTAGAAGTTAATTTAATCGATAGGCTTCAAAATAAGCCATATTTCATGGAAAGCGGTTGAGAATTATTTGACAAATTACATGAGAGGAAATGCATTTTCTCGAACAAATGCCTTTGTTTACAAAGTAGGCGTGCCCCTCACAATACAGCCAACATCTTTATGTCCGTTAGCCAATACGGTAAAATTGGGGTGTTGTCTCGACTTACATATATCTGTCTGGTGTAGAGTGCCGTGCTGGAGCTGATGTTTGTTGTTCCTCTTGCCTTCGTGTTTTTACCCTGCTGAAATCAATGTCCAGAAGAGAAGGTAATCACCACGACAACATGCGGCAGCACAGCTCATTAGTGTACATGCATCGCTCACACCAGGATTCCTGTCTGCATTTTAACAGAAGCACATTTGTCTTAGGCACCATGTGATAAAGCGCTACCATTGATCCAGGAGGCTCTGAGATGGTAGCTTGAAGCAAAAGGTTCCTGGCTGCACCAAAGAATGGCAATCCTCCCCCAATGCCTTCCCCTTCTTCTCCCACCCTCTATTCACTATCGCTGCCTTTTTTCTCTTCGGTCCAGCAGTTCAGTCACAAAATATGCTATGATTGCTGCTCAATCTCTGTCTTTGCCAGAGACAGCCCATTTGAGATGCCTAGATTCTGAATTGAGCCTCGATGTAAAAAGTTATTACTGGCGGTTGATGGATGAAGTCTTTTTTTATGTATGTGCAGCTGTAATAAACAATCAATGAGGAACCATGTGGCGCACAAATCATCCTGTACACTGCCTGACTGGCATCAATATTCTGTATGAGGAGGTCTTGTTTCCTAGTATTAGGGTCAATACTAAGAACATCACTCACACTGGAAATCCTTTCATACAATCTATACAACAGTGTGGGATTTGGCACAAGACCAGCATATATGCTTAAATCATTTGACAGTTGGACTGTTTTTCTTCTTCTTCTTCTTTAATTTCTGAATTGGTCTGCTTATCTTGCAGGTCTGATGATGCTGCTTTGGTACATCAAGTAAAACTGCCCACAGCTACCACTTTTATCCTAAGCAACCAATTACAAACTAAACTCCAAAGTAAGGGCAGAATTATACTTGGTTCTAACTATGCGTTCGCATCCGCGTGATGGCTGCCTCGTGCCTTCTGTATCTGTTTGGTGCGTCGGTTGTGCATGGCCTCAGAAAGTAACACAACGCTTCTCCAAGATACACTATATGCAGGAACTGTATAGGCGATAGGCCAGGACCTGGATTTTGGGCTTTCAGGCTCACCTGGAGGGAGGATGTCTGATTTTGGAAGGACTATATCCCTAGTTATTAAAAATGTATGATAGCAGTAGCTTTCACTGTCTTATTGCATAATATTGAACACTGCCCCAAGCAAAAATGGTGAAATCAGAATCTGTTACAACTCTTTAACAACACACTGTTTATTGACATATGACATCACTTTTCTACATAATTTGAACATGAGAACCTGGCTGGAAATGTTATTTAGATGATATGAGTATTCATTAAGCCTACAAATATAAAATCTGAATAAAACATGTCAAAAAAGGTCTTCGTTTTGAAAATTCAAGCAGTTATTCCACTGCAGTGTTATCAAACATCCTTATATCATATAAACTTATATCTGCTTATAAACTGCTTATGAACTTATATCTGCTTATAAACTGAAACCTACCACATCCACATTGCTATCATCAATTTTCCATCTCAATGGGCCAAGACCTTCCTAAAAATAACAATGAGCATTCCTCCCACTGATTGAGCCAAAGAAACCCTCTGGCCCATCGCCAGGTAGGGGCAGTATCGGGATGATCACCTACAAAAAAAAAGATTTGAAGAGATGTTGTGTGACCAAGTCCGCGATTCACAACAACAAATATGCTTGTCAGAACAGCTGGCAAGAGATCAGTAAAATTTTAGAACTCGAGGTGGAAATGAAAATTCTCTGCGGTCGGAGGACCCTGGTGTGCCCTCTGGTGGAATCCTGCAGTACAGATGTAGTACGTCAAGCCTGTGTACAATTACATTCATGACGCAGCCAGATGATTACGCAAATGCGTGGTTAAAAGGCAAGTATATCTCGAGCACAAAAGAAATCCGCAATTGCAGGGCCTCACTGCTGCTGTTCACTTTTTCACTTCTATTAAGAGATGCTTGTGATTCCTCTTATTTGGGAAGTCACTTCTGCTCAGCCTGTATGACACGTCTGAAAACATTTGTACTCAAGGGTATAACAATTCAATCCAGCTGTAATATGTGCCGGTTTGAAATAAAAATCTGATGCATCATTAACTTTTATTCATAGCTGTACCAGAATTCTACAGATGTACAATTTTTCAGTTAGAAAATTCACAAAAAAAACCCTTAAGATTTAATCAACAACTGTTTTGGTACAGCCTGTCCAGGGTGTACCCCGCCTCTCACCCAATGACTGCTGGGTAACTGTTAAGTTGCTCCATGCAACTTGACAGTTACATGAAGCAATTGAACATAATCAAAGTCTCATGCAACATATTTCAGTTAGCTAGCTAGATTGGTAATTTTTCACGTGTTGTATTGTTTTCTTACTGGAGTATATCAAGTTAGAAGTGTCATCGTAACTATTTGCAACATTGCATCTTATTTTGTAATGTATTGTATCATTTTGTCACTGGATAATATCAATATCAATTCGGACGTGCGGTTGATCCAATGAACCTCCGGCAAGTATAATCTACCTTTGAATCAAGGAAAATAAATGAATGAATAAATAAAAACTCTTTGTTACCACTTTGTGACATCAGTATGAAACTGTAGCTTGATATGTGACTGTGTTTTAGAAACAGGTCTGATTTTCAAATCTTTATTAGCATTACAGAACATTTGTTTTTACTTTTTGTTCATTGTATAATTTTGGTGAGCTGTTGTACAGTTGAAATGAAGCTGCATCAGTAGTTTGACATCATCATGTTGTCATGAACCAGACAAAAAAAAACCTTGCAGTGGGTGACATCGTGGTCAGTGTTTGAACAGAATTTATTCTCTAAATAAACCAAAGCTCAGTCAAAAGGCGGTGCAGCTTGAGGAGCCAGAACTGGCAGTACAGCAGTCTGTAGATAGGGCCCAGCAGTGGAAGTAACTGTGTCAGAGCAGAGACAGTTATGCAAATGGAAGCAATCCAAAAACAGTCTCTCATACGGATGGCTGAGAAGCAAAAATCCAAAACGATGATCTGATATCTAGCAGTTCCAAAAAGGCCAAAAACAATGATCAGATATCTTGCAGATCAAAAATCCAAAATAATGATCAGCAGTTCCAAAATAATGATCCGATATCTTAGCAGTTCAAAAGTTTAAAGCAAAGATCAGATATCTTGTCAGTTCAAAAACTCAAAGGCAATGGTGTCCAAGACGTGAGTCAAAAAACACAGATCCAAAAGCCAGCAGAGGTCAGGAAAG
>OMMV01107941.1:0-11118 GCA_900302635.1 Chatrabus melanurus
CAACCCCTCAGAATAAAGATCCACTTTTGAAGACATTTTACTTTTTTTGCACATAGTAACAGTATGGTTAATAATAATCATAATGAAAATATTTTTAATTTTGCAAGCAAATTATACAGTTTTTGGCCTCCTTAAATATTTATATATTTCCCAAGTTTATATTTAAACCTTTTTTCAGGAGGTCAGGGACTGACGATTTCAAATGACTAAGTGGAGTGGAGGCCCAAAATGGAAATCACGGAAAAAGTATGGAGGGCGAAAAAAAATTTTATGTCAAGGGCAGATGTGAGGCCGATTTTATTCCCAAAAAAAGTATGGAGGCCAAAATTTTTTTATTATTTTTTTAACACTATGCAAAAAGCTGGAGAAAGCAACATGCCATGAAGTCTGAAAAAAAATTCCTCATTAGATTTGCTACTAACATTTAAACAGAGGTGAAAACATTCTCAGTGGAGATGTACAAATATACATGCAATACTTACATTTATGTTATACTAAAATAAAACTGCATATAATGCTGATATTTATCTGATGTTTGCATGGATATTGTCATTTTGTTGTGACTCTTACCATCTGTCTACATGTCTACAGAGCTACAGCTCATCTTCTCTTTCATCTGTCTGTTCTTCACTGTTTATAAAGTTACATCTTATTTTACGTCTCCTTTCATTGAAAGAAGTGTCTTTCTTTTATTTGCTGTTTATCACGCATTTCTGATTTTTTTTCTGATTTTTGTCTCCTTTATTTATTTTGTCATCAGTCTTCCCCCTGACAGCAACTTAGCATTCGTTCTGCAGGTTGTCTGATGAGGTGCAGTGTGGCATTAAACCAAGACAGCGGTCAAAGGTGTTCCGAACAGCCGTGTACTGACACACGGATCTGTCGACTTGACGCAGTCCAGATGACAGCAGAATGTAACTGTAACCACAGTGGAGAAGATGACGTGGTTCTGAATTGTGGCAAGGAGCACTGGAGCAGACTGAGCTCAGATCGTCATGAGCCACTCTAATACAATGGCCTGTGTTCTGATGAAAAAATGTATGCATATTGCACAATTACACTCTGTTCAGCTGTCTGCCTGTGCTTCCTTGGATGTTATATCACAAGATCCACTGGTTTTATCATCTTAATTTTGGTGTTTTAATAAGTATATTCCTTTCCCACCCTTCCCCCTCTTTTGGGGTGGTGGTGTGTGTCTCCTTCATGCTCGGGTCCTCTACCAGAGGCCTGGGAGTCTAAGGGTCCTGCACAGTATCTTAGCTGTTCCTAGGACTGCACTCTTCTGGACAGAGACCTCAGATGTTGTACCTGGAATCTGCTGGAGCCACTCTTCCAATTTGGGGGTCACAGTCCTGAGAGCTCTTGTTACTACTTGGACCACTGTGGCCTTTACCTTCCATATCTTTTCTAGTTCTTCCTTCAGCTCCAGGTACTTCTCAATCTTCTCTTTCTTTCTAATGTTGCTGCCACTTGGAATTGCCACATCTACCACAACTGCCCTTTTCTGATCCTTGTCAACCACCATTATGTCTGGTTGGTTGGCCAGACATAATGGATGGAACTTGAAGTCCCACAGCACCTTAGCTCTGCTGTTCTCAACCACTTTTGGTGGTGTTCCCCACTTGGACTTTGAAACTTTTGGTCCATATTTGGCACAGATGTTCCTGTACACTATCCCAGCTACTTGGTTGTGCCTCTCCGTGTATGCTGTCCCAGCTTGTATCTTTTACACTGCCACTATGTGCTGGACTGACTCAGGGGCATCTTTGCACAGTCTGTACCTCGGGTACTGTCTGCTATGGTAGACCCCTGCCTCTATGGACCTGGTGCTCAGGGCCTGTTCTTGTGCTGCCATGATCAGAGTCTTTGTGTTGTCCTTCAGCCTAGCCTTCGCTAGCCATTGGTAGGATTTCTTGATGTCAGCCACCTCCTCTAGCTACCATTATGTTGCAAGGTTGCTTTGCTGGGAGTGGGTCTGGTGCACTCCATAAAGTAAATGGCATCATGAAAAAGAAGCATTATCTGGAAATTGTCTAGCAACACCTCAATACACACAGACACACAAACACACAAATGACAACTGCGTCGGGTTGAAATTAGCAATGACACTTGATCTGGGCCTTGCACTGGGTGTAACATCGTGCCCTTTATCCTTGACGAACACACAACCATTCAACCACTTTTAATCACCATATTGGCTCCAAATTGTTTGAGTTAAACAGTTATGACCTTCAGTTTGATCTTTCAAGGTCACCCAAGGCTAAAGGTAATGTGACCAAGAGGAAGTTGTCATATGACTGCATAATTAGTGTTTAATAATAACCATAGTTGTATCTTTAACTAATTCCTTGAAACAGCCATTCGAAAGATCCCCATATATAAGTAATTGGCTAAAATTTTGAGCTTGTCCTATGACCTTCATTTTTAATCAGTTTTTCTCAAACTCAGTTAACTTTGTCCTTGGATGGCCCTTAATAAGTCCACCAAGCTTTGTGCAAATTGGACCAAAACGTATTGTGTTCACACAAGGACACATGGACACATGATGAAAAACAAGCATGTGCTAACACTGTGCACAAATTTAAAAACATATTTTGATTCCATTCTGTTGCTTTTGGATTGCCCTAATACCAAATGAACATAAAGACCACATAACAGAACTCTCTGTGTAATCTGTAAGACAATTCCATATGATCCCCATAATGTCATAGTTTGTTTGTCTGAAAAGAGAAAAATGGATTTTTGCTGTCTTTCAAACTACACACAGTTGCACCAATATCTCACTGTGGTTTGAAGTAATAATTTCAGTCCAAAAATGCTTGACTCTGCAGCAGCTATTCCCATCATTTAAAGAATTTCCTCAGAAAATCCTCATGCATAAGTAGCTCCGGTAAGTTTGAAAACCATCTTGAAAATAATTTAGAGTATAGTCTGTGCGGATACCCAGCCAGGAACCTTTTTGTTGAAGTTAATTCTTTTCCCCTAAATTCCTCCTAAATATATTGTAATTGTGATGTATATTACAAGTTTAAGTTTAAAAATGGTTTGCTTATATTTCTTGTGGATGATGCATAGGATTTTAATGTTTATGAAGAGGGCACGTTTGATTTGATTTAACCTGGATTTATAGTTTTGATACTGTATTGGCTCATTTTGGAGCAAAACGGCAGTGAGTGGTTGAGTGGTCTGAGTTGAGTTTTTTTTTGTTTGTTTGTTTGTTTCACAAATAGTGTGAAGATTTGACAACGTGAATAAAACTTCACAAAACTTTGCCGCCACAATCTGAAAGAACTGATCACACTGCAAAAACACCAACTCTTACCAAGCATATTTGTCCAATTTCTAGTCAATCTAATTTACACTTAACGTAAGATATAATCACTTAAGAAGTAAGTAAGGACTTATTAGAAAATACATCTTTAAAAATCTTGTTAAGTTAAAGAGTCTTGGAAACATCTTTTTTTGAGTCATATCTGAGATGAAACAAACTTTTTTGACTCACCATAAGATTTTTAAGCTGCTGTGTTGTTCGAAAAATATGTAACACTTCTTAATATTAGTAAAATAAAACTCCAAATGAGTTTTCTCTGCTAATTTCAAGACCTTATTTCAATAAATCTTAACAAGTAATTTTTGTTACCAGTTAAAAACACCTTGAATGGATGGATGGATGTGATGATAGATGGATGGATGGAACAAGAGTTTGGTGTTAAGCAGTTTTATGCATTGGATTGAGTGCAGACCTTAGCGATGGCAATGGCACAAGCGTGTCCCCAAATCTCTATCAGCTGCTGCTGTCCAAACCTGTAGTCCCTCAGTAGCTCTGTCTCAATAGCTGCCGCCTCCACTTTGCTGTCAAAGACACAACAGGACAGAACATGTGGTCAGTTAGTGAGAGTTCATGTTTGTCCATCATGGCAGGGATTATAAACATTATCAGCATAACTGATTTTGAATGTTTTATGACTGTTTTTCTGCACCAACATCAGAAATTGTATTTTTAATTTGGTACATAAATGCAGTGAGTCTCACTAAAATGCATAAAATCCACAATTTAATCCACCAGCAGAATATAAAGTATGTGAGGTGTGACTGAAAATGATATATCTTACTAAACAAAATCTAACTGTGGTGCTTACAGCAGGCCAAATTGATGTCACTCACCAGTCATTTATAAGGCAACTTATTTAAAAAAATTAAAAAAAACAAACACACAGTGTGGCTTCAACAACAGTCACTCATAATGCATTAAAAAAATATTACAACACAGCTACATCAGTTTGCGTGCATGCACTTTGGTTGTGAGCATGCAGTAGGTGTTTCTCAAGCACATCAGAGTCTTAGATATGCACATAACAAATCTAAAACTGTACAGGAGTAAAAGTCATTTGCGTCATGTGCACATTTTGTGGCATTTCTTTCTTTCTTTCTTTTTCTTTCTTTCTTTCATTTTGTGTATCGTTCATTGGATGTGAAAATCAATTTGCGGTTTTTAAAACTTTTAAACTTTTTTATTCAGTTTTTTTAAAGAGATGGAACATAAAATATATGTAAACAATCTCAACACAACATAATCACAAAATAACTACAAATAATCAATCAATGCAACAACATAAGGTGTAGCTGTAATACTCCCATCTCAATTAAAAATGCATTAAAAGCCTCGATAAATCTGCATGACGAAATCTCATAAGATGCAGACATTTAAATGCAGATTAAAAAAAACAGATATATTGTTTAGCTGATGTGCACGTGCTGCCACAGCTTACTACAGACACCTGGTGGTCATCATCATTACTGCAGCTCAATAAGAAACCCATGATGAAACCATTACTGGTGACATCAACACAAGTGCGTGTCTGCATGTTTCCAGTTTGCTGTCCTTCAAAATCTTTTTGAAAGGTGAGACAGTGTATAAATGATAATGAGTGTTTAACCTATGACTAATCAGTTTAGTGCAGATAGGTAAAGGCAAGTCAGACAAGGAATGATGCACAAGATCAATATTCTGCATCTACTCATAACTGAGTCTGCAGACACACTCCTCATATCTTGATCACAAATAAAGCAAGACCTCTATATTGTGCTGGTGCATGCATGTAGTTTGCACTTTGTTACATCATTTGTGCTTTTTTATTGTTGCATCATGTGTCAACATCATAACCATGTAAAGGACCTGTAAAAAAACAACAATACCACACACACTCACATCTATTTAACCACCACACAGACTGCAGAAAGAGGATATTATCTATTTAGAGGTGCAGAGCAATGCATCTACATAAAACATTAAGATAAATGGTGCAACAGATGTGTTTTAAATGAGGCTGCAGAGATCTACATTTTAAAATAACGTGCAAACGGGTAAGTATTCAGTCATCATTATTAGCCCCGCTTCCAGCGCAGGAACTCACATGCCATTTTAGGAGGTCCGACACCTTTGTGTGCGTGTCTCCACCGCAGGGACCGCCCCTGAAAGGAGATTTTCAGGGCCTTTTTCAAGGCGAAGTAATTCCCTGATCCGGGATAGGTCCAAATCGTTGGACGGGGCTCAACGGTGATTAGTCGCACTCACCCAGAAGAAGACGACAAAAGCAACCGGCGCATTTTGTAACAAGGATTTGAGGATTTGAGTTCTCGAGGAAGAATGATAAAATCTACATGACATGTCAGCACACCCCTCGGAATGAAACACACTGCGAAACAGTGCAGAGACAAATTTAAAAAGTTGAAGCAGAACTACAAGCGTCTGAAGAAACACAACAACAAAAGTGGCTGACAGCCCATCGTACACCAGCGACGGAGGTGGGTCTCGCTGCTTTTTTGTTTGATCACAGACGTTGCAGTAGAGGACACTCCATCGAGAAGTCCAGAATCAGGTAAACAGTTACTGAAATGCAGATATTTTAGGAGTTTGCATTACTTAGCACTATATTATATGAGCAAGCTAGTGGGAAGCCAAATTTAAGAAAAGCATAAGTTATTCCTGCTTTTGCCTTCTGACTAGCGCACTAACATTGGATGCTAGCGATAGCTAGCAAACAGACTTTTATCTCACCTTGCATCTAACACTAACACTAGTGTTAATGTTTAACGGATCGAACGTTAAACTGCGTAAGCCCGATGGGTCTTCACCGCAATGAAGACACAACAGCTGAGAAGGCCAATTTCCAGGCCGTTCCTGGAAACATTTGTGACATCTGGGAAGTAGGTCAAGTTCCTGCAGTGGAAACGTGGCTATTGATGGATAAAAGTTTTCTGCAATCAAGCTGCTTTATGTCACAATTCGCAAATATTATTCAGCAAGATCCACATTTCAAGGAGGAGGCAGTGAAAAAGTTAGACATGACCTCACTTATTGCTCTGTTTTTGATGAACAATTACAGACGGTATGTCTGAGGTTGTCCTCAGTCTGAGTGTGTGTTTGTGCGTGTCGGTGTATCCAAGTGGGGCTTCTGACATTTACCTGATCCAGTGGAGCAGCAACAGCAGCTGTCACCCACAGCTAACCTCAGGGAGGTTTCCTGAGTCACTGTGACAAGCTGATCTTTGCAAAGATCAACTCAGTGCACAGAGTCAATTTTCTGTTCACTGCAGCAACAGCACTTCTTAAAGATCAGCGGCTCTCTGTTTGAAAGAGACGGGACATTCAGCACCTCTGATTTCAGGCGCTCTTTGTTGTTGTATGGAGAAGTCTGAGCCCGAGGCTGACACTATCAGCAGTAGGTGACACTGCTGAGCTGTTAGCCAGGAGGGTGCCCCGCCACAAGGGAGCAGCACATGTCATTCACAGGCGAGACGAAAGACATGGTGGTGTTTTTCTAAATGCCACGTCTGTTACCAGCTCTTAAAATGCTTTACTTGTTATCATAACTACACCCACGTGTGGTCGCACGTGCTGGGGCGTTATTTCCGATTCTGATCTGATTTGGACCAAACTTAGAGGAATTACTGAGAGTCAGCCACGAACAAAGTCATTTTATTTTGAGAAAATTTGGTTAAAATTCAAGGTCACAGGCCAAGGTTAAGGTTGTGGCCAAATCATATTGAAAAAAGAAAATTGATAGATCAACCTGAAAAATATTCCTGCATTCGGTGACACACAAATTAATTACATTTATCCAGATTAAGTGCTTTAACTTAATTTGTTTGTGTGGTACCACTTGAAGCAATTTTGCTAGGTTGGTCCGACAACTGGTTAAAGATACACCTATCGTTACTACGACTACTATTACTATTACTACTAAACACTAAAATGAAGTCATAGATCACCTTTCTATTGGTCACCTGACCTTTGACCTTGGGTGACCCTGAAAGGTCAATCTAAATTCGAATTACTATTTCAAGGAATTGGTACAACTATGGTTACTGAGAAACCTTACATGAAGTCATACATAGTATCAATGTTCTTTAGGTCATGACCTTTGACCTCAGGTGACCTTGAAAGGTCAAGCTCAAGCATGTAACTGTTTAACTCAAACAGTTTGGAGCCAGCATGGATTAAACATGATGGAAGGGCTTTGTGTTAGTCAAGGACAAAACGGTTCAGTTTTGGACAGAGCTGATCAAATGTCACAGCCACACGGAACCATATGTTATGCTATCACAGATTAATTTGCATGAATCTGTTTGAAACATGTAAGGCGTGTGTGTTGCACTCTTTGAGTGTTATTTAAGTATTTATTTACCTGAAACCACAGAACTACATTGAATATGTTTCCATGTATGAGTAATGATGAATATCAGATTAAAATGCTGAACATTTCAACAACAAATTACAACGCTTCAGTCCCAGTTTAGTTGTAATCTGTGAAAGGCAAACTCCAGGGGGCATCTCCAAACCCCATCAACTTTAGAGCCGGCCCACAGACTGAATCAGATGACTGATTTAATGTTGCCGATGAGTATTTTTTGACTTTTAACCATTATCATGGAGGTGTAGGAAGCATACCATGTACTAGAAGTTAGATCCACAGTGAACAAGCTATTTGATGTGATTGATTTCACTTGGTTGGGTGTAAAAGAGTCACCTAGAGACTATTGAAAATCTGTAGTTATTTGGTTATGTTACAAAACAAGTAAAACAATGCCCCTAGACAATGTTTCCCATTATGCATGCATCACATCACTCTGTCAACTCCAGAACTGTAAATGAATCATCTCTCATGTTCTTTTTGAAAATCGTTTTCAGTGTCATAATAAATTGCCATTTGCATGTGTAACTTTTAACTCTTTTCAATATATGTTGTGGAGAATTTCTCCAGCTTGCATTGAATCCACTCATTCACATGCACATTGCTAAACTAATTAAATTAATTTAAACTATGATAGAGTTGATTTAACACTGTTCAGATTGCGGCCATATGCACTTATGACGCTGCAAAATTTACAGCGTAATTGTTATGATTTTTAAACAGTTGCTATTGCTAGTTCTATCTGTTTTTTGTTATATGTGCGAATTAACATGTATCTCACAGACACTTGAAATTTACCTTAAACTGCATATTTGCACATTTACTATAACTTCTGCGGTCCCACCAATAAGTAATTATGCACCCATCTAACCACACTAAGAAAAAAAAACAACTCAGGAACTGGCAACTGCCACTGTAAGTAAATAAATAACCCTTAATTAAATTTGCAGGTCTGCCATAGCCATGCCACTGTGAGCACACTTGATCCCATCAGCTCTCAGAAGCAAAGCAGAACAGGTCCTGATTAGTATTTGGCTGGGAAACCGCTTGGGAACTCTAGGAGCTGTAAGCATGTTTCTCCATGTAGAACTGGAGTTGTGTCAGGAAGGGCATCCAGTGCAAAAATGTGCCCAATTCCAATGTGGATTTCTATCAGATCTGCTGTAATAACTGGGGGTAGCTGAAAGCAAAATAATGCTAATTTGCAGGTCTCTGTATTGTCCTTCTACAACCCTGTTCTAATACAAAGAAAGCAACTCAGCACACATACTAACCCTGCCCTTGAGTAAATACACAGGTGTATAGCTCTGGGAGAATTGGATCTTATTAGTATTTGCTTCTGTTGCACCTGTAGCTGCAGCCTGCAGTCTCCCCTGGAGGGAGAGTTGATTTCCCCATGCTGTGTCTCGTGCTCTTGCAACGTGTCACCTTCATTGTAGCACTGCTCAACTGTGATCACGACCTGTTTAATGAGTCTGTTTACCTTACACATGAGATAAGCTAAAATTAAACTTTAATGATTCCCATGGGGAACGTGTGACAGTGCAGAGGCAAACAGTATACCAGTGGTACAGATGGAAAAATATGTAGAGAAGCTAAGAGTAAATTTCAACAAAAGGACTTAAAACAAGCCAGTGGTGGCCTTGGTGGCCATCAGACCTTGGCTTTAGAAATGAAAGGAAGTGGCAAAAATGCTCATTTAAAGCTACAAGTAACTTCAACCACACCTGTTCTGACTTTCCATCATGTATGTGAAGATGTTATTCCCTGCAACAAACCAATGTCCAGGTGGCAGACAAGCTACAGCTAAGTTCAACCACACCTGCTCCTAATTTCCATCACGCCATCTTGGATCCGCCAACCATCCAGCAGGAGACATTGTTCAGCAGGTGGGAGGCAGGTCTACAAGATATTGCATAAGAAACACCAGGGCCAACAGTAGGACCAGTATAAGTGAAATCAGGATAAAAGATCATATAATTAGGGATCAAGGATGAGTGATCATGACCAAAGCTTGGTGATCAAAGGTAAGCGAACACAATCAAAGATCAAATTCAAAGGTTAGCAATCAAAGTTCTGTAGTTAGATCTAAGTTCAGTGATCAGGATCAAAGGTCAGGATTAAAGATGAGTAAAATGGGGAAAGAAAAGAGGGCTGGTAATAATGGAGGTGTAATTGGTATCGCTGGTCACTCATTGTCCAGTGTTAGTGGTCACTAATTGCGCAACGTTGGTGGACACTCACTGTCAGCATCATTGTCCCGCATATCATTGAGTGCTTGATTTCCAGGAAGGACTACCAATGGTGAAAGTGTGGGATCCAACACCAGAGTATTCAAAAGTGCTAACACTGCATGAAATCATTTTCAGACAGCTTGTCTGTGTTTACAGTTTACAATATTGCTGCCGCTGATGTAATCCAAGACAACAGCTGTGGCTGTCAACGACTGGGGTAAAAAAAAAACTGCTG
Source organism: Chatrabus melanurus (assembly GCA_900302635.1). Taxonomy (NCBI): domain Eukaryota; kingdom Metazoa; phylum Chordata; class Actinopteri; order Batrachoidiformes; family Batrachoididae; genus Chatrabus; species Chatrabus melanurus. Next base: position 10,164 of record OMMV01107941.1, read on the forward strand.
ACACAATAAACATACGCAGTAGCAATGCTTTACTGTGCACAGAATAGGTCTGTTTTAACTATGTACAGGCTTAATCGGGTTAATGATTATTAGTGAACTATTGAAATTTTAAGTGCCCAAGCCCAAAACCAGTGGTGTGAGTATGTCTGCCAAGATTGGTCACTGTAGGTTGAACGATGTGGGAGGAGTTAGCAAGCAAAGTCACAACATGCTCAACACAAATTATATGGTAAGATTTGCTTTTATTAACATTATTTTCAAATAAAAACTTTTTCTTTAAAAAAAAAAAAGATTCGGTCTTCAGAAAGTATTTCAGGGGCATCTTATATTCAGTCCAATACTGTAATAGTCTATGTGCCATCATGTCAAAAAGACCAAAGCCATGTGGTGCCCAGGATAGAAAAAGAAGGAGAGGAGGGAAAATGGGGGGAAAGGCAGTGGTAATGACATGATGACTGACAATAAAAGACAATGACACATAGTCTAACAAGTATAAAAACATTTTGAAAAAATTATGTTCATGTAGGGATGCAATTCTCCATGTGTGGTTGTGATCTTAGCATCACAACATACTTATTCTAATAAATATTCACCTTCACACATCACAATCTCTACATACGCAACACACACACACACACAAACTGTCAGAGAGCAAGTTGCTATAACAGTTGGAAGGTCATATATACCTTTACACATGTACAGGTAGGTACACTCACAGAAATAGACATTTCACGGGTGCAGTGACAGACAGATGAACTAAATATAAACAGGTAGACCAAAATAGACATACGTAACTGCTGCGTATGTAGGGATTGTGATGTGTGAAGGTGAATCTTTATTAGAATAAGTATGTTGTGATGCTAAGCTCACAACCACACATGGGGAATTGCATCCCTACATGACCATAATTTTTTCAAAATGTTTTTATACTTGTTTCATTGCTTTTTTTTGAGTG
>OMMV01107967.1:0-12693 GCA_900302635.1 Chatrabus melanurus
TAATCCGATTCACTAAATCCGTGCGTTTGCTCACTGAGGAGAAAGGCAGCTCTCGGTCTGCATTCAGCAGAGTGCCGCTGCTAGCCCACTAGCTGCTGTTAGCATATGCTACCCGAGGTTACTGGTGCAATCATCCACGCAGCACACTGACTGATGTTTGGGTGCTGCGTCGCCCTGCCTGTTCAGAATCACTGACAGTGTCGAACCCCTCTCCCGCAAGTTGACACGTTTGCGCTCCATCAGCGCTTGTGCTAATGGAGCGCTGGCTAATACTACTCTGCTAACATGTTGTGGAATACCGTGCTGTGTTTGAGGAAACTCCGTAAACAGAGTGCTGCAGTGAGGAGCACTTCTGCTGAACGCGGAGTTAAAGCGCGCGTTTCATTTTTTATTTTTTTGGCGAACTAATTTAAATACTCAATGTAAATTTGCACATCGTTAAAACAACATTCACGATATTATCGTAGACGATATATATCGCCCACCTCTACCCAGTAGTCATCTTAAGTCACTGGTTAGTGTCCAGGTCTTCTCACAACCATACAGTAAGACTGGAAGAACCAGGGGCCTCCTTTATGAAACATTTCATAGGATTCACACTAAAAGTATACGAAGAACAAAAGGAACAAAAGGAAAAAACGTGTGTAATGATGCCACTGACATTTTTCTGACCATCTGACTTCACTTCACCATCTCCAAAATGTTCGTACGCACGGGTCACAGTTTGCATTCATACGTGAATATTTCGCAGTCTAGTTTGTTTTTATACATCACAGCGTATTCGTTAAAATTGTCGTGCACGTCTTTTAGGTCCTGTTTTGTGCATGTGTAACGGTTAGAAATGAGGCCCCAGGATTCTAAAGACGTGGACTTTTATCCTCCTGTAAAGACGTCGCACCACCATACAGAAACCTCTGCCAAGAGAACTCATGACACCATAAGCTCTTCTCGAATATCCTTCAACCTCACAGGCCAAGCTCCCAAATGCACGATAAGTGAATAAGTTCAGTCAATCTCTCAACATTCTCAACACATACAGACAGGCAGCTGACGTCTGAGTCCAGGAAGTCATTTAGAGCTTGGCTCTTGGTCATAATACGAGACCGTTCCAAACCGAGACCCAGAATATGTTCCAAAGGTTCTGAGAGAAATGGGGTACTATATGGGTACCATTCAGTACTTTAATAAGAAAACCTTGAAGTCTGATCTCAAATATACAGGAAGTCAGTGAAGTGGCATTCTACCGAGTATTCAACTGTCAAACATGTTTAAATTATCAAGAAGTGTTCACCAAGGGCGCCTGCTACCAACGTTAAGTACATACAGTAAATACCTTCAGGTTTGGAAGGAGAAGGAGTTGATGGAACCTCTGATGGAGCAAATTTATCTCTCCAGCCTTTGATCTGAGTGACGTCGGTCGTTTTTCCGGTTCTGGAAACAAATGGTGCAGAAACACCTGGGGGTGGGGGGGGGTTAAGTCAGTGATCGTGTACATGAATACTGCTGCTTTTAATTATGCAGCTTCATTTAGCAAATATTGCATTTTTTCCCCCCCTTCAGATGCTTAAAACTGGATTTACTGTAGTTCTGGGATTTCTTGGCAGCTAGCTTTAACAGTTTTTGTTCTGGGGTTGATGCTGATTTATTCACTACTATGTGTCATTTTTAACACGACTGTGTATTTTGTCTGATTTTGTTTTACAATATACTGTACCTTAATATCTCCTTGCTACACCCCTCATAGATTTTTTTACTTCATTACTTCCTTACCACAGTATTACGATTTAGCTTCCAGATTTCAGAGACATACAAAGTTACATATTTGATATTTAAGAAAAAAAAAAGTCCCAGGCTTCAGCTTAATGCGAGTTATTTTTAAAGCACTAACTCTGCGATGATGTCAACGCTTCAGGTAGTGGTTCCACACAGACTCCAGGAGGAGGGATTGGTAGACGGACACCAAGGTACTGCAGGTCAATGGCCAGGGTTGGATCCAGCAGGCTGAGCTTCAGTCCAACTGTTTTTAAAGAGAAGACAAAGGACAGCAAGAGGTCACCAACGCTTGTATCATAGCGAGCTTTACTTTAACCCATACAGGGTAGTTAAACTGTGTACATTGTACAGGTGTAGGCCTACGGGCCAAAATCTACTTTAACAGTTTTTGTGAGGATTGCAAATTTGGCTGTTACTACCCATTTACTTAACCTTTTTAATTTATGTTTTTTCAGTTCTTCATGTTGATTTATTTCATTTCTTTGGACTCTGAAGTTGTTTGTTGCACTAGACGGGTCATCAGTTGGCCTGTGTGGATGTTTTGTCATTGTAGAAAAAAAGTTAACTCTGATGACTATCTTGGACTTGGGTCTGTCTAACTGGTTCTTTTTAGCCTGTGATCCGAGGTTGTGAGTGAAGAAAGAGCAAAGTTCAAAAATATGAACTGACAAATATACTTCCATTGTCCAAAGTGTAATAGTTGTGGCTTAAAATTTATGCTTTACACAGACCATTAAGTTCGAGACACACTGGGGAGACTCAGGGCGACTAGTGGAGACTCTGATCAACCAAGAGTTCGCGGGACCCCACTATGGACACGGGCTATATGGCGTCGTTTCATGCTGCATTTCTAGACGAGGTTGTAGAATTTCAAACACTGTCTGATATTTTTCCCAGGCTGTCTTTGGCCATAAGAGCGTGACAGCGGCCGTCCTTGAACCCGTCAGAGTGCAACGTGAGACCGCCGCTTCAGCACCACGACCAAAGATAACGCCACCTTTCCTTCACTATGCTAATCTCTCATCTGGAACAGCTGAAAATCGCAGTGTATGACAGGGTTTACAGTGAGCACCGGGACAACTCAACCAGGAACGCAAAGCCACATTTGGGGCGTTGCTCACTTTGTTCTGCAGATTTTGTTAAACGTGACTTTTACACATTAGATTTTGTTTTTTTTACTCAGTTTATCTGCATCATCTCTATGAAATAAACATTTCCCTACTTCCAGTGAGCGCACACATACCTTCCTGTAGCACTTGATGGATGACCTGTCTGTGTTTCATCATCTTCAAATCCCTGAGAAGAATCTTCTCAAAGGAAGCGATTCTGTCCTGAAGACTCTCTGCAGTTTCAACTGGAGGAAAAAACAAAGTCACCTTCCTAGATTATTAAAGGTTTGTGAAAAGACTTGTTGCACTTTTTTATTATTATTATTATTATTATTATTGTTATACAGGTGTAGAACTTAGAATATCAAGTTTTGTTTAACTAGAGGTAGATTTCACAACACACAACATGTAAAATAAGTTTAAACTTGATGGAATGACTCAAAAAGTTGAACATTGTCAAAAGATGCTAGCTCACCTGACTCAGACCTGCCAACATGACAAAAACTACTTTTTGGATCAAACGGTGTTGTAATGGTTTGTTCTGTGTAATTTAACTAATGCGCTGATATTCACTTCCTGTTACCTGCAGCCCGGAACAGGAACTGGATTTGTGCTAGCTCCTGTTGCCGTCTGATCGTAATCCCTTTAAATGCAAAACGTGTACCAGAAACACAAACTACGGGGTAATCGGCAGGTCTACATGCATGACCTCTGTAACAAAAACTCTATTTGTATATTTGATTATTTTTATTCCTCATAAACTGAAATAATACATCAGGGCATGTAAAAATGTTTAAGTAATTCATCATGAAGTAGTTTTAATCTTTTTCTTTTTTTTTTTAGCTTAAATCCTTAATGTCTGATCAGCTCCGTAATAAGCCACTTAAAGTATTTGAAGTTTAATCAAATCAATGATTACCACAGAGGTGTTTTTTTTTTACCATTCTCAGGTGCCTCCTCTGACGGCTGCTGCTGTATTTCCAATGACTTCTGAGCTTGTGTGACTGGTTCCAGACCTTCAGAGATGCTCCCAATGTGAAGTTTGAGTGCCTCCTGAAAGGGTTAGGGTTAGTGTTAGAGTTAGATCCTACATCATCATCAACAGGACTAAAGGCAGGTGGACTGTGCACCTGACACAGCCTGTCAGGTGACCCAAGCCTCTGCTTGGATCGTGCTTTAGGCTTTAGAGGTGGGACGAAGCAGCCTGACCTCACAGAAAGGATCACAAGGAAACTGGCAGTTCAGCCTTATTCTCATCGTTGTGACACATTCATCATTTTGACAAATGTTTTAATCCTACCATCGAAGAATCACAGGGATTAAAGCAAAAATAAATTAAATAAGTTTTTTTTTCAGGCCAAGTCATAAAGCGTTCTCCATCTACCTTTTCATAGCAGCCCTTTAGTCTGCTGTGCGGTGGCTTCCTATAGTTTGAAATTTAAAAGAAGGTGGAAATGGCTGAGAAAAAGGTGCATGAGTGTTCTCTTCTCCTGATAAACAATCAGTCGGCATACGACCCCACCACTAACCATTGCTGCTGTTTTCTAATGCAGCATCGTACTGCAGAAAGGCTTTGACCGACACTTTAAACACTCCAGACCAACAGCATTTTAAGGGGAACAGATTTTCAACTGTCTTTTCTCTTGCTTTGACATAATTCCAACACTATTTTAAATTGATTAAATAAAAATACCTTTTGCAAGACTCGACAGTTTTTAGTCATGTAAATAATGAACCACATACATAATTTTTCAGTGTACGTTTTCCTTTATCATTAAAAAAAAAAAAACCAGCCTATTTTATAACCAGGTTTTATGAGTTATCCATTTTTAATTGCATGGTTATTTTTCTGTCAACACAAATTCAGTCAGTTTATCGTAGCTAACTGTAAAAGGCCGATTGTAGACATGAATTAAAAGATGACAAAATAAAATGCATTTGGTTTGATTTAAGCACTTCTGCCCAGAGGTCATTCAACATAAGCTTTGCGGCCACGCACGTCCGTGTCATGGGCCACATTTCTGGGGTTCGATTCTGGTCTCTGGTTGTTTGGGTTTTGCGAGTATTTTTCCATGTATTACCATCATCTTGGCTGTGTTTAGCGTTTCTCTTCATGATCTCTAATGTCATTTTCTCCGGGCTTAGATTCTCCGACGTGCCAGTTTGTGTTCTCTGTTATTCTCTCCTGAGTTAGATTATCTCTTGTGCTTTTACTCTGATGTCTCCTCCGTGTGTAGTTCGTGTACTGGGTTACGAGTCTCTCCTCTCCGTGTTTTAATCCTCTGTTCTCTGACTCCCTCTGGTGTCCTATCCTTGCACCATCCCGTTTGGTTGTCTCACACGTGTGTTTAATTATGTCAATTACCCTACAGCTGTTTCCAATTTGTCATCTCCTCCCTCACTATATTAGTGTCTCCTTGTGTCCTTGTCATTTGCTGGATTGTCAGTGTTATAACTATAAAATAAAATATCAGATCAGTGTTAGATGTGGGGAAAAAGATCAGATCTAGTCTACTTCATCTGTAATGTGAACATAACCTCGATCAAAACCCAATTAGGTCTAAAAGGTATCGCTGCTGAAACCTGTCATTCCACATGACAGTCTTTGTAAGGTTCATTTTTGTACTTGCTGGAGGCTTCAATTATGCTGCATATGCATCTCATCTTCTGTGACCATTTTTGCTGATTTTTTTTTGTTTAAAAACCATGCAGTTTTCCATGAGTGATTGAAAACAGTCAGATGACTGCTCATGCAAATGGTGACACAAGCACAACATTTGGCACAATTACTCAGAAAGACACTTTTCAAATTAACTCGATTAGCCACTTGAAAACCTAACATGATGGCCATTTTTCAAGATGGCCGCCAAAGAAACCTGAGAAAAACTGATTTTTTTTTCTTCTTCATAGAATTGATCCTAGTTGATCAATTATGACGATCTTGGTGTACAAACATACATTTTTAAACATCCCAGATTCATTTTTCTCATTATCAAGAGCCTAACGGCAATATCTGTCTGCAGATTTCCCATATTTTAAAAATAATATTCAATCAGCATGTGCAAATGTTTGTCGATTAACAACAGAATTTTAATAAGTAAGAATCTGCGTATGACTGCCATGGTGTTTTACGGTAAAGCATGCAATGAAAGGACAAGGCATGAGAAACTAACAAGTTTTATTAAAAAAAGCTATAGAAAGTAATAAAAAGCTTAGAACAAAATGGACAGAAACCACACCAATTAAAGCAACTCAATGTTCATTGCATGTCGCACACACAACTGCACAGTGCAGGCAGGTCCATACCGACAACAGTTGCATCTGCCTTTGCATCATGCTTTTGCATCCACACTTCGTCCGTTCCTGGCAGCATACAGCTAGTGGAGGGAGAGTGGTCCAAGAAACTGTCCAGGCTTCTTCCTCGGTCTTAGTCCAGCCCCAGACGGTAGGGTTTCAGGTGTCTGCATCCTGAACTTTTGCCTTTCCCCAAATGATTCCTACCTGGTAGGGAGCATGTTTTGCTCCCTGGAAGCTGCACTTGATGGTGGAATGGAATCATAGGCCTTTTGTTTCCGTGTGAATGGCTCAGATCTTACTTCATCAACACCAGTGGTTGAACTTGTCCAGTCATACATCACTATGACAAAGCACTCCAGATGTGCAGGTCATCATCAGACACTTCAGTTGGAGTCTGACTGATTGTGATAAAGGTTTCTGTCACTTCATCACACACGTCCCAGATCAACTATGCTGATTTCTCGCCTTTGCCTCAAAAGGCAGAAATGACCTCACAAACTGTAAAAGCATGGAAGAACAAGATTCCCAATGTCTTCTTTGGGTCAAATGTAGAACTATGTCATGAACCGGTATCCATCTGGTACTAGGCCCTTGTCCGAAGAAGATCCGCATCTGCTGAAGACCGAGCTCCTGGAGGGATGGCAGAACAGATACTGCTATGATGAGTACATCGGTGTCATTGGCCTGGATGATGAGGGACTTGCTTAAACTGAGAGCTGCATCTCTTACATGGATGAACAGTCTTGTGTCAGCTACTTCATGGCTGCATGGAGAGACAGCATCAAGGGACTTGATGGTTCAGGGTCTTGTAGCAATCAATGGACGTCTGATGGTGTCAGCTCCACAGATCTTGTCAGCTAGGAACTCGAACAACTCTGTCTTGTTGCTGTCGTCCCTGAGAAAATCTTTCCAATTTGTCGGTGTCTTGCTGGTTGCAGTGACTCTGTTTCTTATGCCCCTTCCATGTTTTGACCTGGTCTCAGCCTTCAGACCGTTCTTCTTGTAGACATGAATGTCAGTTTGACCGTACTTGATTCTATACGATTCCACCTTCGGAAGGATATCTTCTTGTACATATGCATTAAAGGCCTTTGACGTCTTGGGAAGGACAGCGTTGATCAGGGCAGATTCATCAACGGTGATGGCATCAGTGTCAGGGTCCTTCTCAGGCACGGTTGCTTGTTTCTGTAGAATTTCACCAAGTTGAGAGGTGAGTGGCATTAATCTTGCCATTATCACTTAGTGATGGCAGGAGTTGACTGGTTTTCATGCCAGAAGAATTCCTGCAGATCGGACTCTCTGTTCTGGCAGGAAATGAACAGCCATGAGAACAGGTGGCAGTCTTCGTTCAGAGCCTTCTCCTTGGTGTTTCTGGTCACCTGCTCATGTTCAAAGGACATCTTGTTCTTCTTGATCGACTGCAGAATGTATTTTCTTGGCCACTCTCCAGACTCTCCTTGAAAGCTCTGAACTGTTCCTTGCCTCTCTGGTGGTACGTCTTAACCAGCTCTGCCATGACAGCGTCTTCGCATCCAGCACAACTACATTGCAACTACTGCATAGTATTACTAGTGTAACAATAAGATGAAGTACCAAACAGTACACCATATATCACTTGTAGGGTAGTATGGATGGCAAAAATGAAATCAACATGTTTCATAATATACAAATATACACCAAGATGATGGAAATCAGAAAATTATATCAATTAAAGGCCAAGAATTCTTTTTTTATGCGTCGTGATGGAAGCCATCTTCAAAAATGGCCGCCATCTTGGATTTTCATGTGGCTAATCGGGCAAAAGTAATAAGTATACAAAGATCTGCCATTGTGCCAAATTTGGTGCTTGTATCACCATTTGCACGATTTTGGTGTAAATTTGATGTAATCCGCTCCACTGTCAAGAGTGAACTCCTCCCGACCGCTGCCACAAAGCAACTCCTGTTTCCCACAATTTTATTTTTTTTTTAAAACAGGCCAGCGTTATAGTCACGGCTCAAACTGTCAGGAGAGATTTTATCTTAATAAACAGAGCAGTTGAATCTCACCATGCTGTGCATTCGTCTTTATCGCCCTCGTAACGCTGTGCAGCAGTGGCACACTTCATGTACGTTACCTCACAAGTTCTTAGGGTCCAAGCACCCAGTGACAGCTGGGGTTGGAGGACCCCATTGTGTTTCTTAGGATTTTTTTTTTTATCCGTTTCTGGCCATCGAAACTGTCAGACATTTTTTTTAACTCTTAAAATCTCCATAGTTGCTTTCCTCATCTCTTCATGGGAATCTCTGAGGAGCTTTTGTGGATTTACCCATTTAAAAAGTCTTGCATGTGCAGAAAGTTCCACTTGTGGGGAACTGACTGACTGACATGATGAACTGAGGAGCGAAGATAGGCCAGTTTGCACTGTTTATTGCACCACAGTTTGGTGTATTCAATGTGCTTCTAAATCATTATTTTCATATAAAAGCATTCTCTAAAAAAAAATAATAATAAAGATTTGGTCTTCAGAAAGTATTTTTCCAAAACTATGTCTTGAAAAGGGGGGGTTATCTTATAATCAGGAGCGTCTTGTATTTGGGCCAATACGGAACATCTCAAAATATAACTGACAACTGACTTTCATTTGAACTCACTGACAATAGCTGCAATAAAAGCTTCTGCCAGTAGGCCGTGTACCAACTTCAACACAAAAACAATTAGACCAATGGGATACGGAGTTGGGAATATGCAGACCTGGCTGCCCGTCTGTGTCCTTGGATTTCATCTGCATTGTCCCAGTCCACCCAGCTGTAAATGAGTACTGCCACTGGCTGGTGAAGCAACCTGTGTCGGACTGGCGCCCCGTCCAGTGGAAATTGTAGACATCCACTTCATGTTGCAGAATCTGGGGATAAGTACTGGCACCATTGGCCCTCAGGGTTTGAACCCTGAGCACTTACTTCTTATTATTATTTCAAGGGGCCACCTACACCGACTCGCTCCTATCTGAAAGCTGGTGTTTGTGTTTACACAAAACACAATATGGGCAGCTGGTTTGACATGCCTTTTGGATTTTAGGCAGTTGTGCCTACTAGAATTTAACAGCATATTTAAGTTGCCTTCATTTAAAAATAAAGAGCATACAAAAATTCTAAGATGCCATCTATGGACACAATGAATGTACTACATGAAAGTGTACTAGTTTTATGTGAAGTTACCTTTGATGTGAATGAGACAAACAACTGCTCCTCAACTTCTTCCAGGTTAGGCTGTCTGCTAGTATACGTTGAGTCATCTGTCTCAGGAGCCAAATGGGTCACAGCAAGCCTTCGTCGCCGTGACTTCTTGCACTTCTGTGGTTTCTTAGTGGGAAATAGTTGTGCTTCCTGACAAAAATCTGGAGCATTTGTTACTGCTGTATTAGGAAGTGGGCAGGGAAGGACCACTGCCTCAGTGTTGGAAAATTCCACCCCAATCCCAAGGTCTTCATTGGTGGACAAAAAGTGTACAAGATCTGTAAGTGAAGGTGTAGGTGACAATCCATCTCCATCTAATGAAGAAAATGTTGGAGACAACGGCAACTGAAGTGCAAGAGGAGACAGTTCCTCTGGAAATGGCAATGATTGCTCGTTCTCTTGAAATGAAGGGTTTGAGTTAGGGGGAGGGGTAGATGCGTTTGATTCTACAGTCAGAGTTGCAGGGTGGGGAGTGGTCTCAGAAGACAACAAAGGTGGTGTAACAGAAGTTATGGGAAGCGGTTGTGATGCATTTGGAAATGGTGTAAATGAAGTTCCCATGTATGGATCAGGTGGCGGTAACACTGTATGCCATTTAAACACAGATGTGGTAGCATCTTCACTATGGGGCAACTCTTCAGACAGTGCAGTTTTTGGAGTTGATACAGTAGGAGTGGAGTCAAGTTCTAATGCTAACAACGCAGGGAGGGGAGGTAATGGGTCTGGTGAGCCTGCAGGTGACAAAGGCTCAAAACCAAAAGGTGAACACTCAGAGTCTGGGAAAAAGGGACTGGACTTCATGGTGGGTGAGTGTGATGGTACTGAGGAAGACTCTGTAATAGTAGATGTCTGAGATTCATTGGGGGCAGTTAACACCGTGTCAAAGGGCTGTGACAGAAGGGGAGATGCAGAAGAGGTAGCAAAAGTCAATGTAGAGGTGGACATAGGTGTCCCAAGGGTACAACATGGCTCTTCTGAGCTGGCTAACACTGATGAACAATCTGGTACTAACAGTTCAGGGATTGGACCTTCAGAAAGCATACCTGAGACCAAACAATCATCAGTTCTTAGTCTCTCAGGATCTGCATCTTGACGGGATGGACTGGAAGGTGCATGAGTTGCTTCACCTGCACATCCAGTTACTTTCAAAACCTTTTTATGTGGGCGAGTATCTACACCAATATGGACAGTGGTGTTCCCGTTTTGATTAGCCATTTCACCTTGGACATCCTTTGGAGGAGATGTTGCATTACTGGAGTTTTTAGAAATTTGAAAAGTAGAAGCTACAGGAGAACTCCGAGTTCCTGATGGAGATTGAGGCAGGAGTGCAGGAAGCGTGGTCTCTGGATTTGTCTTGACCTTTGTGGGTTTTCGTGAATGTTGCTTCAAAAAAAGAGCAAGAGCTGGCAGAGGCAAAGGTGCTGGCCGCTTATGCTGCTTTACTTTTACCTGTGGCTGAGCTTCATCCTTGTGTTTTGGATCACTGTCTGCAGGGCAGTTCAGAGTCACAGTTGGAGCAGCAACAACTTCTGTCAGTAATCTATCATTGTCCACAGTCTGAACCGTCTTAACTGTATCCTTGCAGTTCGATGACTTCAAAACATGCTTGTCCTCTTCAACATTCTTCTTGGTCACATTTTCACCAATCTTTGTGGGTGTTTTTTTGCTATACGTTTTCATAAATGTCCTGTCCTTCTTCGCACCAGCTTGTCCAATGCCTTTTGATGTTGGGGTATTATTGTTGGCCTTCTCAGTTCTGACAGAAGCACTGTTATTGAGGGGCTGCGGCTCCAAATTGCATCTGTTCAGTGAAACATGAGCCTCTCGAATAAGTTCAGAAAATAACTTCTCTGCAGGGTGTGAATTATTGCTGCGGGAAAACATACAAAAGCATCATATTAGTATCACCAAGTCATGTAGTTTATTTCACAGCATATCAGGACTCACTAATAATACCACAACTCATCAAATGCTAAGAAGTAACAAAGACAGATATGACAACTGTGACTTTTCTTACCAAACAGAAGCGCCATAAAGTTACCTATTGTTTGTTGTCACAACTATTAATGTGTATATTCACAGGCAATATTACAGTCAAATGTTTGAATAATACTGCAGCATGCATCTCTTTGATAACTGTCTAAATATTAATCAAGGCCCATTCAAAAGTAAATGTCCACGAGCTCTAATTCAGTGCCATGAAGTTTAGAATGTGAAGGTCTTATATATAAAGGTCCAAGATATACAGTAAGTACCTATTGTACAGACTAATTAAGGAAGCACAACAGATGCAGTCCGAATTAGAGATCTGTGATTAAGCTCACAAAATGATACCCTGCTTACATGTATTATATATATCTGTGGGAGTACATCTTTTGTGATGAAATACCCAAATTAACAAAATGGTCAACCTTTGTACATGGAATTGATGAACAGGATGTATGTTAAAAACAAACAAAGGTCCAATTATCTCCCCTTGAAGACACTGGACCGGAATTATTTTCATTCATGCACATATTCCTATGGTGTGCTGCCATTGTGTGAAGATTAACTGAAACTGACCAAACTGTTTAGGAGGAGTTGTGCTTACAAGACTCATGGCGAGACAGACAGAATCAGTCCTATATACTTCCTCAATTTTTTGTTTGCAGGGGTATAATAGCAACGCCACCAGCTTATAGCCACAAAACAACAGATTCTGTGAAAATGAAAAGCCGTAATTTCTCTGAAATACTCCAGTTGTCAATCTGAAAATACTTTTCTTCAATCTTGCATTCATTTGGAAAACAGTGTGATATAAATATGTGACACTTGCTTCTCCACTCAGTAGACTTGTAGTCGAGACCGCCTAAACCGAGACCAAGACACTACCAAGACCGGAGGGTATCGAGACCAAGACAAGACCAAGACCAAGGCCAAGACAGACCAAGTCAAGACCAAGACCTGGTCAGATCGAGACCAAGACCAAGACCAAGACCAAAAAAAACCCCAAAAAAACAGACTAGTGTTGGAGTTAACATTACACCATAATTTGCATAAGTTGTAGAACAAAAGCTCCACACTGGGGTTCAGCTACACGGTATAAATATTAGATTGTATTTATTTCAACTACAGGCACAACAAGAAAGAGACGGTGCATGTCTTGTGTGTAGGGGTGGGCGATATGGGCAAAAAATAATATCGCGATTTTTTTGGGATTTTGACAATAATAATTGGTCGATAACCTTTAAAAATGTGCTTTTTAATTGCCTGTTATAACTGCCTGCGTTAAACAGGGATCGTTATTAATGATTGTCCGT